>PVJH01019081.1:0-43663 GCA_004026705.1 Nesogale talazaci
AAGCCAAGGACCAAGGGGTTTCTCATATGAGAGATCTAACGGAGTCTAGCCTGTCAATCAGGTTATAGCCAATGAGGCCTCTGTGTGGAGATAGCCTTCTCCTGAGGATTCTGGAAGTCCTGTCTTTCTCCCTGGAGGTGGGACACACACTCTCTCTGAATGGCATTCTCATTGACAAGCCACATAGAGTTATACTGATGGAACCAGTTCCCTGGAGCTAGAAAAGTCACATGGAGACCCAAATCAGCACTGAGATGGGCCACCACCACTGGGTCCACAAGACTTTCCATCCACTGGCCTGTGATCTTCCTGCATTCAGTATCATTGCATGTGTTATATGAGATTAAAGAGGAATTTACAGACTGATATCCAGTCTAATGGACTAATATCAGACTTGTGGACTTGATCTGGAGTAGGCTGAGATGTTTTCTTAATATACAATTGCTCTTTGCTATAAAACTCTGTCTTACACATGAGTGTCGATGAATTTGTTTCTCTAGTCAACCTAGTTGGGTGAAGGTCCATCCTCATGACCTCATATTAACAAATGACATTTATATGACCTGGTTTCCATATAAGGTCCCTTGGGCAGGAACCACGGGAACAAATCTTTATTTGAGAGACAGAGATCACACCCTGCTAGTATTCATGACCAAGTCAAAGGCACCTGCCCCATAAAGATGATTTATCAAGAAATTAGGTTTAGGGGTTGTCAGAGATGAAGACTCATTGTCCATGTAGCCCTGGAGCCATGCAGCAAGCAGATGATAGCCTGGGCCTTCTCCTGCAGGGCTGCTGCTGGGGGAGGAATCCCCAAGCATGGCCCTAAAGGTAGATGAGTTGATGAGTGGACAGTGCAGCCTACAGGTGAGGAAAAATGAATTCTTCAGACACCCATGGGTTGCACCTGCAGCTTCTGTGTTACGTGGTTTGGAACCCACTGGTTTTGTCTATGGAGCTCTGGTGGCACAGAGCTCATGCCTTAGCCAGCAGTTCTCAATGTGTGGGTCATGACCCCTCTGGGGGTCAAAAGACCCTTTCACGGGGGTCACCCAATTCATAGCAGTAGCTATGACAGTGATGAGGTAGTAATGAAAACAATTATATGGTGGGAGAGTCACCGTGACACAAGGAACGGCCTTGAAAGGTGGTGGCATGAGGAAGGCTGAGAACCAGTGCATTAGGCTGTTCTGACAGTCAGTAGTTCAGACCTGCCAGCCTTTACGGGGCAGAAAGATAAGACTTTTTGACCCCTGTGAAGAGCTGGTCTCAGAAACTTACAGGGACAGTTCTACATTGTCCTAGAGCGCCTTGCTTCAGGATCAACTTAATGGCAACCAGTGTTTGGGGGGAGGGAGGGGAGGGAGCTTGGTTTTGTTTTACCATCTGGTAAGTGAATTCCTTCTCCCCACTGTGGGTATATGGGCAAGGGACAGGTGGACGGGGACACCCTGGAAAACTCGGAGCTGTGAATTTAATTTGTCCTAACCCTGTACTTCCTTTCTCTTCCCTGAACCTCACTCCCGCCGTATCAGGTTTTGGTCCTAATCTCACCCCTTCAGACCTCTACCCTCCATTCCCACGCTACTTCCTATTCCCTGAGCCAGCTTCCTTCTCTGAACTCTGGATAGGTGTGTGTGTGTGTGTGTGTGTGTGTGTGTGTGTGTGTGTGTGTGTCTAGGGCGGAGGGTTCCTGTCCTCAAGAGGTTGGGTTTGCTTACCCGTCTTTCCCCAGGCCTGGGACACTGCCAGCCCTAGCGCAGAAGGGCGATTCTGCCTGAATCTGTTGCATGAACTACCTCATTAAATCCACTCGATTCCGACGTGGAGCACGTAACCATGACAATCACCGAGAAAGGAAACTGCCAGCATGGCAAAACAAAATGTAAAGAAACAAACAGCCAAACCAGACACAGTCGAGTGGATGTCGATGGGCACTGCCCCTCTACTGCTACCTGTCCTTCCATCCCACTCTCACTCCCCATGGAAGAGTCTCCCTCCTCGGGCTGGTCTGCCTCAGGGGGCAGCTCCGCCAGCAGCCTGGTCTGCAGACACCAGGAGTTAGCTGATGTTGCTTCTGGACTCCAACAGCGCGAAGCTTTCGCTTCCGCCTGGCTTACTTTCCCATCTTATTTTCCTGTCACATGCGGGCTTGGTCCAATGTCCTAGATGGCGGTCTGCATGGGACCAGGCTCTCCTCTGCGTTGCTGGTCCCATCCGTCTGGGTTCCTGTCCCATTGCCACTTGCTGTGGCCAAAGTGTGTTTAGTGTGTGGGAACTGCTGGGATCCTGGCAGCCTGGGGCCACGTCTTGGGAAAAGCAAGCCGGAGGAACTGACCTTGGCCTGGTCACTGCTGCGGTTCCCATCAAAGAAGACCTCTACACACCCCGTGCCCCGATTAGAATTATGGGAGGTCTTTATTGTCAGGCTAGCCCGGCCTGCAGTGGAATTTGTTCAAAAGGAACTTTTTCACCAGGCGGCAGCCCTGTCTTCCCAGGCCAAGCCTCTTTTATATTATTTAAGGAGGGGAGAAAACAGACAGCAGAAGAAAGAGAGAGTTAAAATACATATTTCACTACATGCTATTAATCAAAGAAGTAAAACAAAAGTATATTTAGATCAAGTTTCAGACGCCTTGTTTGATGACCCCTTCCTGGATTTCTTCTCTAGCTTGCCCTCCTGGCTGGGGTAGGAAATGAACACTCCTGCCTGCCCCTGAGAGAAAGAATTAGAGCATCTCTTGATAAGGAGAGAGGGGTCCTTTAAACAAGAGTTGCTCTAAGGGCACTTACAAACCTGCATTCTATTGTGATGTTACAACAGGCCAGGTGGAGGCTGGTTTGAGCAGTGGGGACAAATCCAGCTAGACCAGGGGGTGTATACTGGAGTCAGAAACATGGTGAATTTAGGATAGATGATCTCTCAGTACTAGTGGTGGGAGTGGTGATACTGGGAGACTGGAGGGATGGTAGAATAGAAAGGAGGAACCAATTTCAGGGACCTACAGATAACCTTCTCTCTAGGGTATGAACAACACAGAAGTGGGTGAAGGAATACATTGGACAGTGTGCAATATGAAAAAATAAGAACAATGTGTAAATTATTTAGGGTTCCTGGGGGAGGGAGTGGGAGGAGGGAAGGGAAATATGGGGAGCTGGTACTGGGGGCCTAAGTGGAGGGAGGATGTTTTGAGAGTGATGATGACAACAAGTGTGCAAATGTAGCCTGCATACAATTCATGTATGTATGGATCATGATGGGAGTTGTATGAACTCCCAATAAAATGATTTATCAAAAAAAAAGGAGGGGGAAAGAGGAGCTTATACCAAGGATTCAAGTAGAAAATATTTGGAAATGAATATGGCAACATGTGTACAAATATGCTTGATACAAATGATGTATTGAATGCTATAAGAGCTGTAAGAGCCCCCAATAAAATCATTGGAAAAAAGAAAAGAACAAATGAAAAAATAATATTGATGCAAAAAATTAAAATAAAATGTTATAAAATTGAAAAAACAAAAACAGATGACCTCAGGCCAGGTAGAGACTGGTTGGAGGGGTGGGGAAGTAGCCCTCAAGGAAAAGTGTTCTGACATTTGTGCTTAAATGTAGTGATAGGAGCTTGCTTGTTTCACTTATCACAAAACCATACAAATGAAATCCACAGCCAAGTCAGTCAACTTTGGACTCAGTGTGACCACTACCTAGGGTTTCCAGAGAAAGACTATAAACGCCCCTGAGGAGAGCCTCCTGTTCCTCCCTTGGAGCTTCTGGTAGGTTTGAACTGCCAACCTTGTGGCTAGTAGTCCAGGGTTTACCTGCCAGTACCACCAGAGAGCTCCTTACTTGAAAGGATAGGGGTAAGTCCCAAGACTGTATTTTGTGTGTCTACAATGACAAACACCACTGAGTGCCTTGCTTAGGCATGTTCCTTACCTATAGATCAGCATTTTTGGGGGGGACGGGGTGTATCTACTCACTATTTTTGTACATCCCCTTTTAAAAAGTGGGTAATTTTTTATTTTTGTGTTTTAAGGTTGTTGGGTTTTTTGATGGCATGGTGAGTCAAACACTGGACTGTGAACCAAATGATCCGTGTTTCAAATCCACAGGCTGCTCCACAGGGGAGAGAAAAGACAACCTGCTCTCATAAAAATATGTTGCCTCAGCGACGCGTCAGAGCTCTGCACTCTGAGCACTATGAGTCGAAATCGTCTTGATCCTAAAGGATTGGGTCGCATGTCCTGGTTCTAAGCTCTTGGTCAAGTATTCAATTTGCAAATCTGTCCTCCCAATCAATGGCCTTTCTTGCCCCACTCTCATGACAGAGTCTGACACTGCCTGAAAGGTGTTCACTCAAGTGAGGTCGGGCTTATCAGTTTTCATTCATGTGACTTGTGTCTATGTTCACGGGTGAATCCTCATCATGAGACACCAGTCCGAGCAGTTTCTCCCATGGCTTCTTGGAGAAACTTTGAAGTCCACGATTCATTCTGAGTTCATTAGAAGCTGTATCTTCAAGCTCTTGCATTTAGATCTGAAAACCTCGTGGGATTGATTTTTATGCCAGGGACAGTGCAGGGGGGCAGAATGCTCTTTTTTTTTTTTTTAAAGGCGAATTTCACTTGGTGCAGTGCTATTTGTTATGAAGACTGCCCGTTGCTTACGAGTCGGCAGTGTCCCCTTTGCCATCAGTGGAGGGTCCTTATGGGAGTGGGTCTACTGCTGGACTCTGTTCTAGTCCTCTGGTATGTTTGTCTGTCCTTGCGCCCCAAGGCCTTAGTCAATGCCGCTCTAGATGAAGCCTTTGGGTCGGATTGTGCAAATCCTTCCACTTCGTTCTTTGTGAAGATGGTCCTGCCTTTTGTTTGCTTGCTTTTTTTTTTTTTTTTTTGGCTCTGTGCACTTCTGTGTCATCTGAGCATCAGCTTGGTGGTATTCCATGATTTCTGATGAGGGTAATGAAAGATCTATAGACCAATCGATGGTAATATACGCCTGGGTCTTGACACAATGAAGTCCATCAGCATGCTATAGGCAGCGAGGGAGGCACTCACATCATCTCTGGGGGGTCAGTTATCCAGAGAGATCCAGCCATCGGAAAGCAGCTGGCCCTCCGGAGCGGGAGGAGAGTGATAGGCACTGTTGTGTCATTCTGATCCACAGGGACCCTGGAAGGCAGAGTAGGGTATTTCTAGGCTGCCACCTCTGTGGGAACTGATGGCCAGGTCTTCCCTGAAGCAGCAGATACATTTGAGCTGCTGATCTTTCGGCGAACAGCTGAGTCACTTAAGCAGGGAACCACAAATGGAGCTGTTGCTGGCTGCCAAGGGTTCCAAGAGAGGCTGACACTGTTTGGGCCAAAGACTGAAAACAGGCTGACTCGAGACATTCTAAATGTCTTCCTGCAAGTGCTGAAAGAAGGAAAGAGATTGGTTTCTACCTCCAGTTTCAAAATTCAGTCCCAATCCAGCAAGCTATGCCCCTTAAAGGATCTGACAAGAAATAGCCTTTTCAATAGTCCTAGAAGATGGTTAACAGGTTTATAAGAATCAGAGGACTTTCAAACACTGGGACAAAGGGAATTAAGGTTCATAGGAATCAGTGGACATTGCCCTAAGGGAAGCCCAGACCATTAATCGATATCTTCATTCCTCCAGCCATTAGACTGGCACGACCCCCCTCAGGTTTCAGATTCCATTACGTATCTACATGCCCCTACCACCCCTTTCCTGAACTCAGAGCCTTCTGGATAGCTAACAGGTTTTCAACAAGCCCAGGCCTTGAGTAACACATTTAAAGGAATTTTTTACTAGGCCCAACGATGGAGCTGTCCTGAGTTCCATTAACAAATGAAATCTCATGAGACCAGATCCCAAACCGTGGCACATTTCCCAAGTTGCTTCCCAGCAAGCCGACTCTTTTTCCACCCCCACAGGATCCACTCACTGCCCACAGGTCAGTGCCCACTTACAGCCACCCAAGAGGACGGGGCAGAAGTGCACTGCGGGTTTCTGAGATTATAACTCTGTAGAGGAGTAGAAAGTCCCACCATTTCCCCCCTAGAGTGGCTGGTGGTTTGCAATTATTGATCTTTCCATTCACTGACCAACACCAAACCACTGCGCCACGGGGACACCCGTCACAGCCACGAGGGTGAACATAACTCACCATCCCGACCAGGATTGGGTACTGTTCAGAATTGTCTTGGGACGACAGTCATGGGTTGGAACGAGTGACTGCTCAGCCAGTGGTTCTGGAAGCACCGCTCTTTTTTTCCCTCCACATTTGGCAACAACGGCTTTGACTGTTTTGCAGGGCTTGCTCTGACCTCTCTGCTCAGCCCTAACCCCAGGGAGAACGAAGATCATAGCAGAGGGGGGCCTGTTCCACGTCCTGGCCAGAGGATGGTAGGGCAGCTCAGTGGATGGCACTCCCAGTCCCTCAGGAGCAGAGAGAAAGCCCCGTCCTCTAAAGGAAGGCAAACTCTTATCATTAAAACATGATACTAATGACTAAGCAAGCAACGCACAGAATACAGGCCCAGAGTTGGGGGGAGAAGAGGCTACCTAGTGCCGTGAATCACACCGGAAGGAATAGATAAATGGGTTGGGTCCGTGTTCTGTTCTGTATCTTTCCGCCAGCATGAGAATAAATTAATTCACATGAAATGAAATAGACACACAACACAAACAAGCCCCAACACAAGGGAGGCCGATCGGGGACACCTGAGGCCCACCTGGCCCGTCTTCCCGTGGCCAGACTGTTAGCTTGAATGGCGCCCCCCTAGGTGATGGCATGCAGGGCTGTTGGGGCTGAGGAGAGCTGAGTGGAAGCCAGATTCCACTTCTCGGCTGGGCCAACCGCGTGGGCAAGATACTTAACCTCTTTTAAATGGGTGACCTCCCCTGAAGCCCCGGGAGAAAGAAGCCCGGTAGGAGAGGGCTTGCTGTGAACATAAAATGAATCTGTGGATGTACGCGCCTATCAGGGTTCAAGTCTACTGAGTCTTCTCAAGCACTCTCTCTCCCTCGACGACCCTGACCTCCTCCTTTGTTCAAAAAAGAGAGGGTTTTCTTGCCAGGGGAGAAATAAAAGAGGTAAGGCTTTGCAGTTCAATGAATCTGGATTTGATTGCCGACGCTGCCATGCATTCACTATGATGTGGGGCGAGTTTCATAACTCCTCCAGGCTGAAAGTTCCTTAACACCGAGGGGGCTGCTGGAGAAGGCTGGAAGGAGATGGGAGCCTGGGGAGGAACTGGCATCTTCTCCCGCACTGTGCTCCCGGGCACAGCGGCAGTGGCAGGTTCTCCTCTGGTTCTGCAGGACCTCTGAATACATCCAGGCTGGCACAACTGGCTCCCACTGGAGCAGCTGTAGAACGCTCTCCAGCCACAAAGCCAACCAGTGAATAGTCTGAGAGCCCAGGAGGGACAGAGGGCCTGGGAAGTGTCCGGAGTTCCCATCAGTGTCTGGTGGTTCATGAAGAGTTTGCTCATGTCCACCACGGGCCCAGAGTTCCCCCCGCCCTCTGGAGTGTGACCCCAGCGTCCACTGGTGTGTCCCCTGGCCCTGCCTTATCCTTGCTGCTCTGGTGGCTGGCAGCTTCGGGTCACCTCAGTCAAGTGAGGACTCAGGCAGAGCAGAGGTTCTAGGGGGCCTTTCCTAGCTGCCAACTGAGAAAACAGAGACTGGGCTCACTGCCACCTTGCAGAGGAAACAGCCTTTGGGATGCTGAGAAATACCAAGCACAAGGTGCGAACACCCTCCCAGATCAGCCCCGGTGATGACTTCCTCAGGGCCCCTTCCTACAGAGCCTCAGGGGGCTTCTGAATGCCCAGATGAGGTCTGTTTCTGGTGACAGGGAGCCCTGATGGTTCAGTGGCTACAGTGTCCAGCCACTAACGAAAGGGCAGTGGTTCAAAGCCAGTAGGCATGCGGCGGGAGGAAGATGTGGCACCATGCTTCTGCAGAGATGAGGCCATCGGAACCTCTGCGCCAGGTTGACTCTGTTGCTTGGGGTGTCTGAGTTCAAATCCACTTCATGGCAATGGATCTGTGTGGTTCTTCCCAATACTGACGTCTCTGGATGGGGCAGAGGCCCCTCGTCATCAGGGAGATGTCAGAGTCCAGTAAGAGGCTGCTCAGAGGAAGGGTCTGGTGATCTACTTCCAAAAATCCAGGCAGGCATGGGGTCCCCATCACTCAGTGTGAGTTCTACAGAAAATGGTTAGCAGTTCAAGTGCAACCGTGATTGGCTAAGACTCTGGACACACACAGGGTGGATTGCATGCTTCCACTTCACGTGATTCTCAGTGTCCTTCCCTCTCAGTTGTGTTCCTCACCCCATTTCCAGGTCAGTGGTGACAGACTGGGGTCCGGAGAGTTGGGTGGAGAGATCGCTTCTTCTTAGCCCTGACTGGGAGCCCCAGGGGATTCCTGTGAATGCTCCTGGTTTCTCAGTGCAGCACTCTATCTTCTCGTCTCCAGGACCTTGGCCACCCACCTTCCTCTGCCCTGTTTGTTTCCATTCATTCAATGTACCTTGGACACTTCCATTGAGCTCTCCTTCCATTCACGCCCAGTTCTCCCACCCAATATCATAAGAGATTACTGCTTACCTACAAAAGAAGGCTCCTGGCATTTCAAGAGCTGCCAGATCAGGTTCAGTTAATAATGTCTTTTTCATTGTTTGCAGAAAGCTTTTCATTTCCTCACAAATCGTAGTGAAACTTCCCACCACACCCATCACACACACGCAGAAATACTCTTTTTTTTTGTACACAAGGATTTCTGTGAAGTAAAACATTATCTTTTGTTGGGAGGGTGGGCTTTGAAAAAAAATGCACCAATCAAGAGGGGATAGTGGGACCCTGCTCCAGTCTAGGCCCTGCACCCTGCCTTGACCTGAGAACTCACGGCCAACATTGCCAAGAGTGGGAAAGTTGTTGCCCTCCCTCACAGGTGAAGAATCATTTGGAATTCCTAGCTGTGAACCTAGAAGGAAAGAGAAGAGTATCGTTTGTGGACAGCAGGAAGTAGAAGGGAGATCAGAGAGGGCTTTCGGAGACAAGGCATGTCCAAGTTGAGGTGTCTACATTCTTTGCTGTAGAATGAGCTTTGGAAGGGCCCTTCACCCCAATAATCTCCTTCTTCTACTTTTAAGTAAGGTCTACCTTGGCCATTAGCCCTCTTTGAGATGGAGGAATCCTCTGGGGAAACCCACCTGTGGGCAGGTCTGGTTTCCAGAGTCTCAGGTTCAAAAGCAGAGCAGGGGTGGGCTCAGTAGCCGGAGCCTATGGAGGTCATATGAAGGCTGGCCCAGGGGGTTGGACAATGGACAGAGGGAACTTCAGACTTCTATGAAGCATAACTGGATTCTGAGGTAATAACACTGAATCATGAGTCTCCATACTCTCTCGGTCATTTCCGTGTGTCTATGTATCCACTGATTTATCCAGTGTCTGTGCTTACCCCTAGTCAGCAAATAGTCCTTAGGAATGCAGGACAACCAAACTCCACACCTACCTTAGAGGTAAATTAATGAGTTTTATAGGTTCACTTCAGAAATACAGAGGAACTTTAGAGGCTTAACCTCTACGGCTGCCCGAAGCCTACACTTTTATATAGCTGTAAATTATATTTTGACACCTCCATTGATGGAGCTCATTATTTCTTGAAGCCACCAAGGCCCTTCTTGGGCAACGACGAGGATAAACATAACCTACCTAGAACAAGGTGAGTCTCTTCTTCCGTAATTCTATCCTCTCTACCTAGAGCTATTCCTGGGGGTTCTCCCTGATGGTCCTAAGATCCTTTAGGCATAAACAAGGTCCCAGACTGACTTTCTTTAGGTGAGTCTCCTTTTCTATGTTCAACCGACATGAAGCATTTGATTTCCTCCCACATGCTGGGGACACTGATTGAATGCACTCCTGAAGAGGTGTCGTACTCACTCCTGCAGGGACACCCAGACACAGTGTCCAGCATCATGTCGCACAGACACCATGCCTGGCCACCCCACTCCTTCATGATCCATCGGAGAGAACTGCCCATAGACATGCATCAGCCTCGTCCCTAGTACGAGGTGAGCCATAACAGGCACCAGCTTCGTTTCAGAGTCCTAACTTGAATAATCCACAGTTCAGGAATTTTAGCCACAAATTTGGAGAACGTGTCTTTGCCATCTACACTCCAAACCAATAAGGATGTGAACCAGGGAATGAGCACTAAGAAATTCTCCTCCTTAGAAGTCTTTACATATATTAAATATGTAATGCATATATTAAATATGTAAATATATGCTAAGACTCCTCCTTAGCAGTCTGTCTTTCTTCTGACTGGCTCTGGAAGAGTTCAAGGTTCTAGGGTTGGAGTGAATGATAACAATTTCATGGTCATCGAGCTGATTCCAATCCATTGCTGCCTGACAGGCCAGAGGCACAGACTGCACGTCTTTCTGGGAGCAGATGGCCTCATCTTCCCCCTGGAACTGCTCACCTTGGGCTGAGCAATTCGGCACATAACCCACTATGCCAGCAGGACCCCTGAAGCATCTCGAGAGGCCTTCCCATTCCAGGCAAAAAGGAAAGTTGTCCTGATGAAACAGTGTCAAAAATAGTTTCCCACTTAATTAGATTTACTAGATTCCTCTTGTGTGTTTGCTTAAAGAGAGACCTGAAATTGTGGATAATAAATTTTATGGGTGGTTAGCTTAGGGTGCATGGGGTTTTGTTTCTTGTTTTAATCACTTTCCATGATGATCAACTGGGTTATAATGAATGTGCTTTAGTTATGTGATCAGGAGAAAATACAATAAAGCTCTGAGCTTTGTGAAAAAAATGGAGATAATAAGACTTACAATGAATTTTTTTCTTTAATGTCTCTTTTCTCCCTCTCATATTTAAAGAATCAGAATTGACTACTTAGATAGGAAATTCATATAGAGTACGAAGGACACACCACCAGCCTGTGGGGCAAGCTCAGCTTTTTAAGGAGAAGGTTCTAGAAGGACTCCCAATCTACCTGGAAAGGTTCAGGGGTGGATATCATGGCTCAGGTAGCAGGGATTTACAGAGGTTAACAGAGACTATGGTGGGGCAGAGGAGGGAGGGTGGCCTAGAGCAAAGTGATGCATCAGCTTTGATTTTAGGATGAACCTAGGGTCCACGGAAACTTTTTCTGGGAGAGTAAAATAACTAAACTAAGACACTAAATCAAATCCCCAAAATGTGTGCTGGTGCATGTAGAGTGAAGATAAAGACATTCTACAATCTCCGCTGGACATGAGTAGCCAATCCCAAGGGGGTTTTGCAAAATCCCTAGGTCCTAATAGAACATTGTCTGCAAATCACTTCTCTCGAAGGCTTACCGATGACTGGAGGTCCCTTGTGTGGGTCTTTGAGGCTCTGACTCATGGATGGACAAATCAGCTAGACTTGAAGTGTGGTGATTTGATCAGAAGGAAAAGACAACCTCTGCTCCGGGGTCAATGGTGGTGCCTGTCTGTGATGAACCCCAACAGAAAATAGGCTCCTTAGATCACCCCACAGCATCAGATCTGCCCAAGAGTCAATACATGGCTCTATCTTTGATAGTCTGTAATAGACTATCTATGTAAACATGTGAATACAGACACATAAGCTTATAATTCTTTTTGCATGTGTGTGCTGTTGCAACATTCATTATTGTCTCACGCATTATCCAGTCAGAAGAGCATACAGAACTTTTAGACAAGTGGCACATCCAATTGCCTTTAATTTTTCCAGGCACTTACTTGATCAATCTGATAAAATCCCATGTTTTTCTTCTTTTAGGGAACAAAGAACCCATCTTTCTCACCTGTACTATGCTTTACAATCAACCTGAGCCCAGCAGAAGGCTTAGTAGATCATTGTTCATCAGTGCAGAATTTACTAGCGTGAACATCTGGAAGCGATGCAAACAGTAAATAATTGGGGATGGGAGAAGGGAAGGCCTAGGGCATCTTGTAGATAGTATGGCATGCAGAGAGAGAAATATTGCTTACATAGAGCTTATAGGGAAATGGGAATTCTCCTGGACCTCATTAGAGAACATCTAGTAAATGTCAACTTCCCTTAGCTTTTGTCCTTACCTTCTTCTATCATCTCTTCCTGTTAGCTTCCTCGTTCCTTTATTTAATATATGTATGGGTGTGTATATAATAGATCACATATATGTGCATGTACATCTAGCTAGCTAGATGAATGTCGAAATAAGGAGCTAGATTTTACAAGTTGGTTTGCAAGCATTTGCACAAGACATATAATATTCAAGGGGAAGTGCATCCTAGGATGGAGATTCTAGATACAGATTTCCTTTAATTCTATACATCTCTTATGTTCTATATTTTCTCACATATAAACCAAACCAAGCCAAACTCCCTGCTGTGGAGTCAATGCCGAATCACTGCGACGGTGGAGAACTGCTCTGTGAGTTTCCCAAACTCTGACACGTTATGGAAATAGAAAGCCCCATCTGCTTCCCGAGGAGGAGCTGGTGCCTTCGCTTTCTGATCACAAGCAATGCAGAACCGATTGGACTCCTCGCTCCAGCTCTCTCCATGTGTCTGTCCTATCCCTCTCCCTCCATCTATACCCAGAAAATAGATACAATTCCATGTGAGTCAGCAGTGTCCAACTGACGTGCTTTCAGCTTCTTTGTCAATGAAGCAATGTAACCCTAACATTTATCTCTTTGGGAGACATGCCCAGAGACGTGATTGTTGAGGCTAAGTATACATGCTTTTCTCCCTTACGTTTTCTGAGAGTTTGCCATGCTGTTTTTCACCTCACACAACAATAATTAGCATTTCCACTGGGGAGATGGGATGTTGGCTCATCTCTGCATCCCTGCCTTTGGTAGCTGTCATAACTCCTCTTCATTTTGTGAAAGTGTTCTGCCGTGAGTGCCTGCATTTGCATCCTACTGGCTAATAGAGAATCCCAGGCAAGTCTCATCATTTTGTAAATTTGTTTTTTGGTGAACTGACTTTTTTTCACATCAGGTGCCCATTTTTATAGTAGGGCTTTTATCTCTTATCTTCCAGTTGAAGGGATCCTTTCTATTATTTATAAAGATCTTGTCAATCATACAGCTAACTGCCAGATCTTTCTTCAAAAAATCGTTTCATTGGTGACTCATACAACTGTTAACACAACACGTACATCCATCCATCATGTCAAGCACATTTGCACATTGGTTGCCATCATCATTCTCAAAGCACTTTCTTTCTACTTGAGCCCTTGGTCTCAGTTACCACATCTTTCTTCTGCCCAGTTATTGGCTGAGCCCGAACCACCTACCTTTTGGGTTGTCGCCTATTGTACTAACCATGTCTAGTTTTGTTTCTTATTTGAGGTAGAGATCCGAGTATTTTTTAAATTTTTTTCTTCTTCTGGATAGCCGTTTGTGTCATAACCATTATTAAATAAGCCTATTCTATGCTGTGGAGAACTTGGGGGGAGGGTGCCCAGTTGTGCTGCTGACCACAATGTTAGCAGTTCAAACCCGCCAGCTACTCCTGGGAGAAAGATGTGGGTTTCTGCTTCCACCCAAAGGGGAGGTTTCCTCTGCCCCCTGGGGTGGCAGTAAGTCCATTCAAGGGCGGTGAGTTTTTGAGTGTGTGATTTTTCACCTCCTATTGTGAATGTCACTTATATCAAGCTTGCATTCCCATTTCTCATGGGCGATCATCCCGAGCGTGGCAGTCTCTCTTAACTACATATCCCTTTTGCCACTGTCATTGGCATGATTTGGGTATAGGTTTTGTGTCTTTGATAAGTCTCTCCTCACTAGGTTTCTTTGATCACAAGTACCCCTCTCAACTTCAGATGCCATGCTTCCCCATAAACTTTGAGGTTCTTCCATTCTAATTAGAATTTCACTTAACATATATGTATATCATTTTTAAAGACTTGACATTTTTATAACATTAAATATTTCCATCCTGGAGCATAATCTCTCTTTTCATTAATTCAGATCTGATTTTACAACTTCAGGAGGATTTTATCGTTTTCGTCATTTTACGGCTATACATTCTGGTAATTTCATCCTGAAGTATTTTATAGTTTTTGTGGCTGTTGCCTGATTTTCATTTCTAGCCTCTTATATTTTTAATTGAGAAAAATGATTTATTTTCTGTAAGTTTTTTATAGGTACCTAGCTCATCAAATTATATTATTAATTTTGGGTGGTATGTGTGCCGTAAGTGGTTCCTTGAACTCAGTGTGCCAAAATGTCATCAGAAATAGAAATTTTCGTCATTTATGCCTTCTTCCTTTTCTCCCTCCCTTTCTCTGTCCCTCTTTCCCTGACTCTGGTCTCCTTCCTCCCTTCCATCTTTCTCTCTTCATCATGCTCTGACTGGGGTCTTCCCATGTCCCAAGCAGATTTCTAAGTGCTTGAACTCTATTGGTGAATCAATGAGTCATCTGTCCACTTTCCTAGGGCTTACTCACTAACAAGAGTGAACTTCAACCAGAAAGGGAAGACAGCTGAATGAAAGTGAAGTTATGGAGATATTAATTTGTCCGGGCAGTGCCAGCAGAGGCAAGATGCATGTACCTGAGATCTTTGTGTCAACAGGCTTATGATAGAGAAGGGAGGAGTGGCAGGCACAAAACCTTGCTCTGGGTTGGGAGAGAGAGAATGAAGAAAGGTAGATGCAGATACACATCTGAAGGTGTTTGGGTGCTGTGAGGAAAGAAGAGAGGACAGAGGTGTCAGGAACTAAAGACCAAGAATAGAAAATCATATCGATGTACATGAGGGAGAGCGTGAAGTGGAGACCCATAGGCCATCTGTAGACACTTGGACATTCTCTCACAGAAGGCTCACGAGGAAGAGGTAAGTCAGTCAGGAAGCGGCATGGCACCGATGAAACACACACTGTCCTTCTAGTCCTCTCCCTCCCCCCCTTCCTATCCCACTATCAAGACACCAGTAGTTCACTTTACAAATCTACCCAAGCCAGAGCATGTACATGGTACAGAGAAGAGTTCACAGCACAGGGAACCCAGGACAGATAAACCCCTGAGGACCAATATTGAGAGTACTGATACTGGGAAGGTGGGGGGAGATAGGGAGAACCAATCACAAAGATCGACCGACATAATAAACCCCTCCTCCTCCTAGGAGGATGAACAACCGAAAAGTGGGTGAAGGGAGACCATGGATAGTCTAAGAAATGAAAAAAGTAATCATTTAAAAATTATTTAGGGTTCATGAGAATGGAGAAGTGGAAGGGGGGAAATGAGCTGATACCAAGAGCTCAAGTAGAAAGAAAATGTTTTGAAAACAATGATGGCAACATATGTACCAATGTGTTTGATACAGTGCATGGATGGATGACTCATGATAAGAGCTGTAAGAGCCCACAGTAAAATATATATTTTTTAAAAAGCATATGTTTCTGATGCAACAGAAAGCAGCGCTCCTGACGCCGCAGAAGTGATGTTCAGAACTCTCCTTGAGCATTTATTTACAAGGTCTTCCATGATCTTTATTCCACCTTCTATCATGTGACATCTTCTAGAACCTACAAACATGCTAGAGACTGATGGCATTGAGGACAATCCATCTTGTACTTGGTGACAAACCAACGGCTTCAAAGTCTCACCCCCTGGGAGGGGTGTTTGGGAGTGGTTTTTGGTAAATTGTTAATCACAACCTCCTTTTCTTTAGATTTAGTCATCGTGGCTACTGAGGTGGGTCAAATTCCTTTCTAGCATCTGCTAATATGCCCTTCTCCTGCCACTGGACACACACCTTTATTTGCCCCGCAGGGTGAAGAACAAAGACGGGGAATTTCCAGGGTGAGGTTTCCAGCCCTTCCTCCCACTCTAGGACCACTGGTGTGTAGCTCGTTCTATTCATACCCGATTGTCTTACCTTCCACAGGCAACGTGAATTATAGGGAGCACTGCCGAACGCTGGGGCTGTGGGGAGGGAGCAATTGCATTCGACAGGTAAAGCATAGATGAGTGGGTCTGCCACAGGGACAGCAAGTGCTGGTCAGAGAGTTTGATGGGGAGGAGCTGCAATTCCGTGGTTGGAACCCACCGGTCTGTTTCCAGGGAGAAAGAGGAAGCTGGGTTTTCCCACCAGGTTTATTCATTCTTAAATATGTACTCTGTTCTTATCTACGTCACCAGCTTCAACTTCTACTCGAATGATATTCTCTCCCTCCTAACTTCATGGTGTGCTTCTTGGTTCTCATTATTGGCTAAAGTAGAGACCTCGTTTTTCTCTATATTTGATCTTTCCTAAAACACCTAGCGATTACAGGCTCTGCCACATTCTCTGGGCTCTGGATTTTAATGTGAAGTTTTCTCTTTCTCGTGGTTTTTTGCACAGTCTAACAATTTCAATTGCCATGGCTTCTTTGGTTTTCTTGTTTTTGTTTTGTTTTGTTTTGCTTTAAGTTCCAAGTTAGTCATTTTGGTGTGCTTTTAAATTAACTGTATATAATCATCCCTTAGATCACAGTGTGTAGTTTGACAAATTCCTTATTCTGAACTTATTAAAATCTTCGCATCTCAACTTACAGAAAACAAAAACTCCTGACAGCTAAACCATTATCATATCATTCAAAGATTGACATTATCAATTATTTAATTTTACTTGGATTCCCCAATCAATGACCTCAAAACAGCAGACAAGGAGTCAAAAAAAGGGTGGCGGTGGAAAAACAAACAAACAAACAAACAAAAAGATAGTACACTGGGAGAATCTGAAAGACCTCTCTAAATTGTTAACAAATAAAATGTCCTTTTGAGGACTCAGGTGCCCCTGACTCAACCCATGGTATTTTCAATCCACCTCCTATACATGTATTAACTGGTGATAAATAAAGAAGACAGAAGAATGAATGTTTTTAGCCCATATGGCTGGCAGGGAATATTGACTATACTGTCGACTGCCAGAAGCACAAATAAATCTGTCTTAGAAGACACACAGTCACACTATCCCTTAGACGTGATTGGATGAGGCTTTGTCTCACAAACTTGGGACATGTTATCAAAAAGGTATCAGTTCTTGCAGAAGGATATCATGCTTGGTAACACAGAGGATGTTTGTAAAAAGAGGAAGGCCTTCATGGAGAGGAAGGAACACAGCTGCTACAA
Source organism: Nesogale talazaci (assembly GCA_004026705.1). Lineage (NCBI taxonomy): Eukaryota > Metazoa > Chordata > Mammalia > Afrosoricida > Tenrecidae > Nesogale > Nesogale talazaci. The sequence goes on from PVJH01019081.1 coordinate 17,154, forward strand.
CAATGGCTCAAACATAGCAACAAGCCTAAGGCCAATGCACAAGTTTCGTTTCATTGTACACTGATGCACCATGAGGGAAACTGGCTGGAGGAGGCTTAAGGACAGCAGCTTTTCTGTGGTCATGAGCCTGATCTATTTTTATAGACAGTCTCTGACTTATATAACAATGTACTATAGATAATCCGAGCATAATCCTTCTAGGAAGGACTGCCATTTTCAATGATCCATCTTGTGAGGCTCGAGTTCACCCACTGGTCTATCTTTGTGTCCTCTCTGATTGGACTCTGCCCTGTGAACCAATGATCTACTTGCCACATCAAGATGGAAGATGCGGCTCCATTGTTTAATTCTTTTCAAAGGGCTGCTCTGAGACCCGGGAGGGCAACAGTTCTTTCCAGGAACACTCCTTGTCACCCTTGCACCTTTTGGAGTCTGAGCACTCTTCAGGACACGTTTCTTCTGCTTCTGCCAGATTCTACCCCTCGGCCCAGGCATCTCTCCACGGCTCTCCCACCTCGCACCTGACCAGACCAGAAATCCTGCAGTGGTCTTTGCTGACCTGGTTTCCGGACACCCCAGGCCGTGCTCCCTCTCACTGGGCTCTTCTTGTCTAAGTGACATGCACTCTCTGAGCTCGCAGAGGGGGGTGGAGAAGGAAACTGCCATCTTCTCAGCTCCACATGCAGAGACGAGGGAATACCATTGGATCCCATGACCGTGATCCATCGAAGTGTTGAACTTGAACCAAGCACAGACAGATCTGTGCCTCTTCCCTCTCGGGATTGCAACTGCCCCTGACACGGGGCAGATTGCCTTCACTCTTCTAACTTATTGGCCCATGGCTTGCGTCCTGTGGAAGCAGCTGAATTCTGTAATTATGCGCGTGGAAGGCAAGGAATTTCCATAACTGCCACATGTCTTATCGACACTGCTCACCTGAGGCTGGCCCACGGGCTTTCGATGTTGCACTTGTGATAACCATTCTATTTCGGTTCAGTTTATTACGTGCAGAATGAGGAAAACGAGGATCCATTTTCTGGTCCACTAACTCTTGTTAGCTCAACAAAAATCAATGGGCTCTGGGGTGCCCCACATATTTTCCATTCAGGGGGACCCGCATCAAGCAATGCCTACTAATGGTGCTCACATCTGTTTGCGTGTGTGAGGGAGCTTCTGCACTTTCGTGGGAAAGGAGCATGAAAGGCAATCAATCCATGATTCTTCCCAAGTTCCTTTTATAGGAATCTGCATTTACACTTGTGTCCACAGGGGCATGCACACATTTGCCGTCTGTTTCTTCGCCCATTTTAGAAATTATATTTCATTCGTGTAAGTTTTTTTTCCTGATGTTTGCTCCCCTTCCACATAGCATGTGTAAGCCATTACTTTTGTAGATTCATCACCCACTCACCGGCTTCAAACTCTAGTTCAGTCTCCTGTGCCTTTGAACACCAACACGCTGGATTCGAACATTGCAGAGCACCATTCCATGCCAGCAAAGTCAGTCTGCTCTCTGAACCCTTCCTGATTTCAGCGAAACTGTAGCCCTTGCAGTCGGTGTGTGATAACATGACAAGAGTGAGGGACTTCAAGGCCAAGACGTGTGAGGGGAACTCTCTCCTGTGGGCAAATGTGTTTGTCCTTCACCTGCGTGATTCTGGCAACATTTTCTCAGCTCGCTTAGTTCTGATGGAGGAGGTGACGTCAACCTTATAGGGTTGTGCTGCCAAGCGCATGAGCTGGGCTGACTCAGAAGAAATACTCAGAGAAATGTTGGCCAATGAAGAAAACCCTGAGGCAGTCTTTTGCGCATCTGTGGCAGTCACCTAATCTGGTGTCAATTTGAGGATTAAGAGTGTAGGAGTGGAGTCTAGCCTGTTAATCTGGAGATAGCCAATGAGACCTCTGTGTGAGAATAGTCTTCTCCAGAGAATTCTGGGAAATCCAGCCACATCTCCCCCTTGGAGGTGAGACAGTTACTACTCAGTCCCTGGGAGAGTCTCTACTGACAAGACCCATGGCAGCATGCTGGTAGACCCTGAGCCCTACAAACTGGAGGAGCCACTGGAAGACCCCTGCCAGCACTAAGATGCTTCTACCACCACGGGATACACAAGACTGCACCCATTAGCCTGTGATTGTCCTGGTCTCATTGCATGTACTTCGTGAGTCTGAAAAGGACTTATAGATTGGTATCAGAAATATGGGCTAATATCGGACTTATGACCTTGGACTGGACTGGGCTGAGATGTTTTCTCAATGTTCCATTGTTCTTGTATATAAACCTCTCCCTTATATGCATAAGTGTATTTATGAATTTTGTTTCTCTAGTCTACCTGGCCTAATACAGCATCTAATGCGTAATGTCAACAGGGCTTTCCAGGAGAAACTTCAGGTCTGCTAATGCAAGGGAAGACATTGAAGCACGGAAAGAAACACCGTTCACATCCCAAATGTCCTTCCCATCACCATTTCTAGTCCTCAAAGGATGTCTGCTCATACCCCGTCTCAGAAAGTATCTATCATCCATGGTCCCACGACCACCCCAGATTTGCTCTATGTTATACAATAATTTTCCCTTCATGTCGTCAGTGCAAAAATCAGATTTTACACTAAAATTATACATTGCTTTTTTAACTGACTGCCTCTGGGATATCCTACTGATTAAAAAAATTGGGAGTTGGATTTTTAAATAAGAAAAAAACTTATTTGAAGATACTCGAGGATCAGAAGGCTGGGGAAAGCATTGCCAACAACCCCAAAACTCAGGGCCCTGGAATCCAGTCTAACTCTTGGTGACCCGATGTGTGTCAGGAGAAGCCTGTGCCAGGGGTTTCCAACAACAGCAATCTTAAAGAAGCAAGTTGCCAGGCCTTTCTTAGGCAGCACTGTTGTGCGGATTCGCAGGACTGACTCGTCCATGAGTGGCCACGCACAAACATCCTCCATCACTCAGGAATTCTATGTGTAGCAAGGGACACTTGGGCTTTAATAAAAACACGTTCAAATTTTTCAGGAATTCAAAGAGTTCATGGTCAAATGGAGTAAAAAGATTGTGGAGTTTTTCCATCAAAGTTTCGAAGCCCTCTCATTTCACTAGCAAACACTGTGGTGAAGCAGCAGTGACACTGACTGTAGACAATAACCCCAAGCACTGACTGGAGAGGGCTTGGTAAGGGGGCTATTGTTAGAATTACAATGATCCCCAGGGGCCCCATGGTTAAAGCACTCGGCTGGTTGGAACTGGTCAAGCACTCCATCGCTGGTGGGGAGGAATGGGGGGTAGTGTGTGGCAGTTCGCCTCCATCATGATTGACCCCTTTGGAAACTTTAGGGGGCAGTTCTGCTCTGTCGTTTACCTTTACGATGAGCTGGAATCCACTGGACAGCAATGGGTTTGTTTTCGTTGTTGTTGTCGTTTGTAGGGTAGCAGGTGGCATTCTAGAAACTCATCAGATGGAGAAACATCCTGGGAACAGACACAGAAAAATCCTTACCTTGTCGAGACCCAAATCCACACTCTAGTGTTTTCACTATAAAGTGGGGCTGTAAGCCACATTGGTCCTCTGCCTTTCTAGGATCTCACCTCAAAGTGGAGGTAAGACAGGCCTCTAGGGTCCGTCCCTTTTAACTTTATTCTGACACTGACTATTCCTGTCACAGGACTCTCTATAAGTAGCTCTGTTCAATAAATAATGTCAATGGCGACAGGGAAAATAATAAAGTGGGGGTGCGGGCTTTTAGCCGTGGTGGGACTTGACTGAGGACAGGAGCTTCTGGTCAGCCCTGAGGTCACTGGCAGAGAAAAACAGTCTCTGTTAGGTGGGCTATTCTGCGGACTGGGAGAGGCAGAGCGAACCAAGCATCCCTTTTCTCACCTGCCCTCAGCACCCACTGGAGAGAGTCCTGGGAGCAGCTCCTGGAGGAGGTTCAAGGAACAGGGCAGAAGTTCCCCAACACTAACCACTATGCCACCAGGGTGCCTACAGCTCCACAAAGCAAGGTCTAAAGATGCGTTTCTTCCAAGTCCTGCAGCCACCAGCTCCCTCCAAGATGGGATTGTAGTCTTAGGCACGGAGTCCAGAATGATACTTCATCAACCGCACAAGGAACTCTGGCTAGAAGGGCCGTACCAATTGATTATATTCCAGTAGAAAATGGCTGTGCCTAAGACTTTCTGGGACACAGGCAAGGGTTTTTTGGTGGGTAGGGGTAGGGGGGTCTGTGATTCTCCGTGACATTGAATTCTGCCCATGGGTCTCAAGGATCTCTTGACTTGCCTGAAACTATTACCAAGTTCTAGAAAAAATGCAGATGCCTTCATCCAGGGACTGCCTCTAAAATGAAGGCATGTGGGCAAGAGTGGGTGTGGGGAGGGCAGGAGCAATCTCTCAATAGCAGGACCTTTTTATTGTTGTTGCACACTTAATAGACAAGCAAACCCACTGCCGCTGAGTTGGTTCCTATCGAGGAATTCAGAGGCTTTGTGAGCCTTTATGGGAGCCTCTTCTTTCTCCAGGTGGGTTTGAACTGCTAGCTTTCTGCTTAGCAGTCCAATGCTTATCTGACAGTGCCATTTTTATGGATACTGGAATACCAAAAAACAAATGATGTGACTCCCTTTTGGGGATGACTGGGAAACAATTCACAATATCCCCACGCTATGCCTGCACTTTGGCCATTGTCTGGCATGCAGTAAGCAAGTACAGATTTACACTGCCCACGTGAAAAGATGACTCCATGCTATCAACCATTTCCCTAAGACGACGGAAAACAAAACGATTTTGTCGTGGACAAGAGCTTCAGGTCTGGATTCAGATTCAGGGGTTCACATGCCAGCTGTGTCGTCTGCTAGGTATCAGATGTCATTTGGCCCCTGGTCAATTTCCTTATCTCACTGGGTTCATCAGTGACATGTGTGTCAATCCTCAGAGTTGCCATCCACCCCTGTGGTGCAAGTTCACAGGGGAAAATGCCTGGCAGTTGTGTGAGTTCAGGTGGACAAGGGGAACAAATTCATAGACACTTGTATGTGTCTTTAAAAAGGACTTTATATTAAAGGGCAACTATATATTGAGAAAACATCCCAGCCCACTGTAGATGAAGTCCATGAGTCTGATATTTGCCCATATGTCCAATACTAGTCACTACATTCCTCGTCAGACTCACGCAGCACACGCAATGATTCTGAATGCAGGAAGATCACAGGCCAATGGGTAGAAGGTCTTGTGGATCCAGTGACAGTGGAAACCTCTTAACACCAGCATGGGTCTCCATCTGTCTCCTCCAGCTCCTTGAGTGTCTCAGTGGCAGGAAACGGAAGACAGAGAGTGTGCGTCCCACCTCCCAGGAGGGAGACAGAGTTTCCAGACTCCTCAGAAGAAGGCTAGGCCCACACAGAGGCATTATTCATTCTGACCTGACTGACAGGCTAGATCCCACCCCTTTGCTCAAGTTGACAGGAGATGATGCCACTGCCACAGCTGCCAACAAAAAGGTTGGTGGTTTAAGGACACTTGTCTCTCAGAAGTATTAGCTACTGGAGATCCAGGGGAGCGCAGCTTTACTCAGACGCACACCGTGCATTACCATGAGTTGGGGTTAAGATGGCAACCAGAATAAAAAATAGTCCTAATTTCCAAGACAGCCAAGGAGATGAAATGAATGAATATGCCTGCACCAATCACTCAGGAAGGGCCCTGTAGACACTTAGTGCTAGCAATCCCCATCATGATTCATGCTATTCTTTCAAGAAGATGATGACTAGATTCATCTAAATTGGGTTGAGCTTGAAAAGAACCAATCCATAAGTTTATGGACTAATTTCTACACGGGACAGTCCTCACACAGCCCCATCCACTTCCCAGAGATGATCTTCCAACTGAGCACTGTTTGGATTCTCACACGGCTAAATGATCACTGTTTACGTTCTCATGTGGCCTCCTTACATGTGGGTGAGGAGTCTCCCCTGCAGGTGTTTGTGCTCTCTGCTACCAAAAAAGTAGAGAATCAATTCCTGTTATTCCTGGTAGTTTTATGCTAAAACTGGAAGGGCTTATATATGGCTGGAAGCTGTGTGGTCAGCATTTCAAATACTACCAGCAGGGTCACCGTGGTAGACAGATGTCAGCAGACCTTCCAAGTTAAGACAGACTATCACACAAGACTAAGCAATCTAGTTCTAATACAGTGGGCCAAGGAAAGTTGAATGAACAGCAGCAGAGCGTTGTCTGGCCTGGTGTCAGAAGAGGACCCCCTAGGTTAACAGACACTGGGGAAGAGCTGCCATCTCAAAGTAGAGTCAACTTTAATGACTGGCAGCAATCAAGCCTTCTACACGTTAATTGCTGGCAGGGCACGAAGCCAAAGGGGAAAAAGAAAGGGCTCATGTAGTCATTAAAAATCAGAGCATGACGTGTACAAAGTAGAAATCTAGGAAAATTGGAAGCTGTCAAAAATAAAATGGAATCCTGGGAGAGCAATACCTTAGGTATTAGTAAGTTGAAATGGACTACTCTTGGCCATTTTCAGTTGGACAATCACACTCTACTAGGCTATGAATGATAACTTGAAGAGACTTGACATTGCATTCACTGTCAAAAAGAACCTTCTGAGATCTTCCCCCGAGTGACAATGCAGGCAGCAAGCGGATAATACCTAGAGGTTAGAGACCAGTTAGAACAACTATTTGTCAAACTTGCATGTTGTTGTTGCTGTTAGGTGCAGAGAGAGAGGGTCTTGGAAACTCACACGGGCAATTCTACACTGTCCTCCAGAGTCCTCTTAATGGCAGCAAGCTTGGGTATGGGTTCGTCTTTCTCTTCGCCTCATTGAAAAAAAAAAAAAAACCCACAGCGAGGTGATGGCGTTAGCCTATAAATCCTCCCTCCTCGGAGGCAGGGGCTATTATTCATTTTACATAGGAAGAAATACCGAACACCTGGTGGTTAGCTTTCACTTTTCATATCCTATTACAACACCTAGAAAATTTAGAAGCAGTCACTGCATAATTTTGATAAATTTCTTGGTTAAAGCCTTCATGTTTATTTCTGCATCTTCTATCCAAAATCACAGCCTAACGCCGCAGGAATAAGATTTGCCATGGAACCCTTCTTATTTGGCTGGTGTCGCGCTCCAATATCCTATCATCAAGCCTCCAGTAACTCGACAGGTTTGAATAATAGGACGCTGTTTCAAACGAATGGAAACGATATTAGCCAGAGTGCCTTCTGTCCTCACTTTCCTAAAATCCTAATCATTACAGATGTCATTTCTGAGCCCTGGACGCAAGTCCAGCTGGGAATCTCAGATGAATTTCTGAGGCCGCAAATGAAAATGGAAGGTTGTGCACTGGAAGTGCGGCTCCCAAAGGGGTGAGCAGTGGAGACCAATTTGTGCCCAGGGCCTATGGGGGCATCTGGCACAGCTTGTGGTCTTGCATTTCTAGCCTTCATTTGTATGCTTTGGAACAGCCCCAGCCCTCCCAATCATGTGTCTCTTCCTGAGACACTTGGGTTACTTGGGTGGAGCGTTCAGCTCCTCTCTTTCTTTCCCTCTAGGTTGGTCACTGAGGGTTCTTCTTAGAGGTCAAAGAACCTTCTGTGGGTCAACTGAGGTTTGCTGTAGCATAAATGAGACATGACTGTGTGGACTCCACTATGGGAAGACAAGCCCATTTGCGAATGACCAACCGTCTACCAATGTCTGTCCCTTTTGCCCATCAGGAGAGACTCCATGGGTCAAGGTGCTCTCTGAAATATGGTTTACCCTGGCTTTTGAAGATCCTGCTAAACTATCGCTGTAAATGTGCATGAACCCTTTGTTGAGTCAACCATTCCTGCTGTCTGTTATATTTCTGAAATAATTCAGCCATTCCTGATTGATAGCTATTCATTTAAGCCCACTTTTAACCCTTCCCCCCTCCTCCAGATAACGTGGCAATCCATTGATTTATAGACACGTTCTTCTTGCTAGTTGCGATCAAGTCGACTCGGTCTCCTTGTGATCTTAAAACTCAAACTCACTGCCAACCATCCACTCTGACACATAGTGACCCTACAGGACAGGGCAGGAAACCCCGGCAGGTTTCTGGGTCTGTACATCCTTGCTGGCATGGGAAAGCCTCCTCTTTGTGGATCAATAATAAAACGCTGCCGTCCTCATCCCCTCTAAGAGGGCTGGTGTGTTTGAATCCATTGCTGTGGCCATCGTGTCTCTGTTCACTACCCTGAGGAGGCTCCTCACTCGTGGCGTCTCTCTGCGTCGCCAGATCTGATCTCCGTTCCCAGTCGTTGGTCTTTCCGGATGGTGTGCACGAAGCAGCCAAGCCGAAAGCTCACCATCATCTCTTCTTCCAAGGACCTTAGTGGTTGTGTTTTTTCTAAGACTAGTTTGTTGGGTCTTCTGACAGTCGACGATATACTACATATTCTTCACAAACACTACAATTTGAAGGTAGACGATTTCCCCCAGCCTTTACTTCCTACTCTCCAGCCTTCCCAGGCCTCGGATGCTTTGAGAAGACCACGATATGAGTCAGGCATGTCTTCCTTGTCGAAGTGATGTCTCTGTATGTGGGATGCGCTCCAAGGAGTGTTGAAGAGTTAGGTGTAGTTTGAATTTCTATGATTGGTATAAAAGATTCATACCATATTTTCATCACTGTTCCCATGAAAATGGAGGATGAGGGGAGAGCAAGAAAGAGATTAAGCACTAAGTAAAGGACTACACATTTAGCAGATTTTTTTCCCTTGAAAGTTTACTTGTTTTCCAAAACTCTCCATATATCCATCAGCAATGTTTGAGGGTACTGGTTTCCCACGATCCCCATACAAAGAGTACTTCATATTTAATTTTTGCACATCTAATGAGCAGAACTGATAGATACTCCATTGGAATACATCTTTGCATTCTACAGACCACTGAAAAAGAAAACGTGTTTTTGCTATTGCTCATAGCCTTTGTCTCAAGCTCCAGAAAATCATGTCTCTTGTCCCAGTCTCCAAGAATTCTAAGATCTAGCAAGAACAGGATTAATACCTGGCACACTATGAATTCTCATATTCCTTCTCTGTGCCGTGCCAATTAACCAAGGCTACTGTAACTGAGAGATGAGAAATTAGGCTTCTAGTGTTGTTGCAATTTGCTTTTATCAGGCTTATAGTGAGTAACAGCATTTTTACTCCATATCATTATTACCCATTTGGGAAAACTTTCACCCGTGAGTGACCTGTTCCATAGGCTTCCACTTTTTAACTGAGCTCTTTTTTATTGTTTACAATTTTTATTTTTTATTATTAATCATTTTATTGGGGGCTCTTATAAATCTTATGACAATCCAGGCATCAATTATATCAAGCACATTTATACGTAAGTTGCCAGCAGCATTTCTAAAACATTTTCTTTCTACTTGAGCCCTGGGTATCAGCTCCTATTGTCCCCTCCTTTCCCTCATGAATCCTAGATCAATTATATATTATTGTGTTTATTTTGTGTCTCACACCACTGTCCATTGTCTCCCTTCACCCACATTTCTGTTATTTGTCCCGCTGAGGGGTGGGCTGTATATTCAACCTTGTAGTGGGTTCCCCTTTCACTTCCTCCCCCGACACCTACCATTTCCCCACCCTCATGATGTCACTACTACACTGTTCCTGAGAGTTTTATCTGTCCTGAATTCCATGTGTGGAGAGCTCTTATCTGTACCAGTGTGTGTACTCCGGTCTAGCTGGACTTATAAAATAGAACTGGGTCATGGTAGTGTGTGTGTGTGTGTGTGTGTGTGTGTGTGTAAGGGCTAGTTGAGCATTCAAGAACTAGAGGAATGATGTGAGTTTCATCATTGCTATACTGTACCCGGATTGAATCATCTCTTCCTTGTAACCCTTCTGTGAAAGGATGCCCAATTGTCTAGAGATGGGCGTTGGGTCTCCACTCCAACCCCCCTCATTCACATCAATATGATTGTTTGTTTAGGACCTTTTGATACCTGATACTTAATCCCATTGGCACCTTATGATCACACAGGCTGGTGTGCCTTTTTCATGTGGGCTTGTTTGCTTCCCTGCTAGATGGCTGCTTGCTGAACTTCAAGCTGTTAATACCCCAGACGCTACATCTTTTGATAGACAGGTATTATGCACTTTCTTCACTGCACTTGCTTATCCACCCATTTGCCTTCAGTGATTCATGGTGGGCAGCTGAGTATCCAAGAGTGCCAGGTTATTAGAACAAAGTGTTCTTGTTTCCAGGGAGGCCTTGAGTAGAGGCCCGAAGTCTGTCTTGATACCTTAATAGTTAGCATATAAATGACATTGGCCTCTATCCCTTTCATTATCAATTAATACATTTACACACATACATACCTATAGTTATACCTCTATAAATAGCTTCTGCTTCCTACTTCTTGCCTCTAATTCCTTTCACTTTCCTCTTGCCCACTATCTTGCTCACTCTCCACTCGGTTCTCAGTAATTCCTCACAGGTATATTGAACTTGATCAAACCCACCAGGGATTATATGCCCTCCTCACCATCATTTTTAGATCTCTTGCTGTTCCCTCATCCCTGGGTTTGTTGTCTCCCCGCCCTGTCCTGTCCCATGTGCCCCTGGGAGCACCGGTCCCGTGGTTTTCTCGTGGGATTGTTCTTATGTAGATAGACATGGGGTGAAAAGATAGAGAGCTTCATGTCTGTCTGCTGAGTCTTATCGGTGTTTTAATGGGGTCTGATGATGAGCCAGCCACCCCGAGTCAGAAGTCTATTTTCAGGATTCCCCGGGAACTTTGTTACTTTGCTTCCCTTGCTGCCCTGTCGCACTCCCTTTGAGTTTCACCCCACTGTGCATGGGGCAGACCGGGCATACTTTCCACACTGTGTCTCCAGCGTAGTCCCCATAGCACTGTGGCTCAGTGAGGGAATGCAGTGTCCCATGGTGGCGCCGGCCTTATGGTCCTCTCTGTGCATTAACTGCTCTAAGCAGGGATGTTATCTCTGGGGTTTGGTGGGCCAGGAAGAGATTCTCCTCTTCCCCTTCTCTCCTCTCCTCTCCTTCCCTCTCCTTCCCCCCACCTCTCTCCTTCTTAATTCTCACCCATCTGGTCTGGAGAGGTCCGCCACTCTCCCAGAGCAATAGCTTCAGTGCTGTCCTCCATATTACATTCTTCTGGGAAGGGGTCAACATAGCTGGACTTGGGCTCAGCCCCATTGCCCTCTCTGCAAATTTGCTGTTACCTGCTGGTATGTTGCCCTCTAGGCTTGGCGCTCCAGGACGGGGTCTGGTCCCTCTCTCCCTTTCCTATGGAGACATAAAAAACAGCCCCCACCACATGTGTTTGTAATTTTTAGATAAGCTTAACGGTTTGTGTGTCTTATGCATGGCAAACATATTTGCTTCCCTGCACCCCCTCCCCTCCTTAAATCTAGCACAACAAGGTAGAATGGCCCCTGTGAATTGTCATGGCTATAAATCCTTTCAAGAGCAGGAAGCCTTATCTTTCTCTCTGGGAGCATCTGCTTGTTTCAAATGGCTAATCTTGATGCTAGCCCAGCCCTGTGGCCCCCTTTATCACCCGGGCACCTATGTGAAAACAGGGCTGCCTTCATCCAGTGGCGTTCTAGTTCATTTCAATTCAAGTAAGGCAAGGTTCCCTTATTTGGCTCCACACTGTTCTTTGCCACTTTAAATTATTTATTCTCCTTAGGAACTACAAGGCCCTTTTATTCTGTGCAGAAGCATCAAAAAGAACAAGATATGCATGCCCAATTAAACAGCATATGTAATAGAATTCTTTTTATAGAAAATTATATATGAAGCATACAACATGTAAAAATAATGGCCTAGGGTAATGTACAATAGTAGGGACTTCAAAATATTCATGGTGATTATATCTGCATGGAGGAAGTTCAGCAAGTTTTCATTTTCTCCCTTATATTTTCTGTATGAAAAGTTTTATGATGTATATGTGCTATGGATGTTTGTTAGAAAAAGCAAGTCATTTAATTAGAGAAAGTCATACTAGCATTTCTGAAATTTTAAGCGTATCCTGTGTGGAAGATCTTTGCCCTGTTGTCTATATATCTTTAAGGTTTAAGATATTTTATATGTATGTCTGGGGGTAAGTAAACCAGAAGTCTAGATCTACTGCCATGAAGCAGATTCTTTCTCATGGTGAAGAACGGGTTTTCAAAGGGTTTTCTTGGCTACAAAATGGTTGTCCATTCCATGTAAAGATTTACAGCCTCAGAAACCCTCTCTAGGTCAGCGATGAGTTGAAGTTGACCTGATGGCAATGGGCGTGGTTTTTGTAATCTCACCGGAAGCTGTTACCCAGGTCTTTCTTCTGTGGAGCAGCTTTGTGTGCCCGAGGGATTCTCTCTTTCCATTAATAGTCAGGCACAAACTCTTAGACCATCCAGAGGTGGCTTGCATGAAGGCATGATGTTGCTAAGTATTGAGCTGTAGGTTCACACTCAGAGTGCCTCTGTGACAGTAGAACAAAGCACTGCCTGGTCCCGAGTCATCCCCAGTCATCCTCCAGCTTGAGCCCATTGATGCAGATGCTGTGTCAACCCATTTCACTGTCTTCTTTTTCACTTCCTTTGACCAGCAGTGGTCTCCTTCTCCGGGGGCCAGTCCTTTCTGATAGCGTGCCCAAGTACAACCATCTCAGCACCCCTCCTCTAGGGCAGTGGTTCTCTACCTGTGGGTTGCGACCCCTCTGGGTGTTGATGGACCCTTTCACAGGGGCCGCTCAATTCATAATGGTAGCAAAATGATAGTTATGAAGCAGCAATGAACATAATTCTATAGTGAGGCGGGGATTTCACCACAACATGACGAACTGTATTAAAGGGTTGTGGTATTAAGAAGGTTGAAAACCACTGTTCTCAGGGTTTGTCGTTTAAAGTAATTAGCAGACAACTGTGCCTGAACGCCAAGTCTCATCTGAGACGATGGTGATTCCAGGAGAGATTAATTGGGCAGAGAATCTGCTAAGGGGTGTCCCAGATTTTTCATGTTTTGTGTTTGATGTGCGGACAATGCCCCTCTATTCTCACATCACATGGATCCCACGAGGGAGAACTTAGCAGATACCGGGGCAGGCTCTTTGGGAGCTAGCATGCTGCTCTCCCAGTCAGAGGTTCAGAGCTACAGATCATCTGCTGCATGAGGTGATCAAGACTGAGGTCAACCCGAGGGCAAAATAACATTTCCAGGGTCAGAGGTCATTTGGACAGGATATCAGGGCTCACCACAAACTATCAGCAAGGACTTCTGGCTGGAGATAGGCTTGGGCGTTTGGAATCAGACATCTTTCCTCACCCAGCCACCGTCTAGCAACCAGGTGTGCCGGGAGGACCACAGGGAGTGTGTGTGTGTGTGTGTGTGTGTGTGTGCGCGCGCGCGCGTGCGTGTGTATACACTTTGAAAGCACTGATTGATTGAAATCTGTAGCTTTGGGGATCATTGCTAGTTACTATGGTTCAGTTATTCTTTTGATCCATTTTCCACCCATGTCTGCCCTACCATGTTCCCAGGCAAGCAGCCTTCAGGGCCTTCTATAAATGGCATTGGTTAGATGAGGCTGGTGGGGTCTTCCAGCAGGACGTGGAGCAAGAATGGTAGCGTGGGCTGTTCTTCTTCCACCCTCTCGTGTCTCCCTAGGGACCTCCCAGTGACAACACCCTCCTTTTCACAGCACACCAAGACTGCACAGCTTCTCCAGTGTGCCCTCTGTCTTGGAGTAGTAAAGACTTCCTGTGGTTGCCAGCCCCTGGGTATGCCCCCAGTCCTGCCCAGCACCCTTACTCTGCCCTCCCCTCTGAAATGTGACTCTTTGTTAAGTTCCTTTCCTTTAAACCCTAAGGATTGATTTCCTTCTGGGACACTAACTGCAGTGAGCATGAGTGTGAGCATGACGTGGGGATGGCGGAGTGGGTGGGACCCCCTATCTTTGTTGGTCCGCATCCCTTTGTCTTGGATGGCCTGCTTTGATTGACACCCTTGGGACCAAGAATGTCTTCTCAGGCAACAAAGGCCCACCTGCTTTTTAAGACCATGACCCTGGCCTCAGCAAGTCCAGCAGAAAATGATCCCTTGTGGGCTAAGAATATTTTCTAGGTTTATTCTGCCATTAGGATGCAAACAGAATTGACGCTTGGGTTCAAGTAGACCTCCTAGTCCTGGATTTGTCATGTGTTAGGAACATCACACAGTTAGTTCAAATACTAAAATCCTTTAAAAAAAAAAGACCTATATGGACCCCCAAACCAAGCCATGGCATTTTTCCACTATCCCATAGGCATGGGAAAGCTGGGCCTTGGCTAGGAAGACAGCAGAGGCATCCATGCCTCTGAATGATGGTGCTGGAAAAGATATTGAAAGTACAATGACTGAAGCTCATTCCTGGTGGCATAGTGGTTGTGTGCGGGGCTGCGACCCACAGGGTTGATGGTTCAAGTCCAGCAGCAGCTCTCCAGGAACAAGGCTGGGCTTCCTATTCCCACCAGGGCAGTGATGTGAGAGAGAAAAAAAAAAAAGAAAGAAACTACCACAACTGACAAAAGAACAGCTAAATCTGACCTGGAAGAAGTGCGGCCAGCATGCTCCTTATCAGTAAGCATGGTAAGATTTTTGTCACGCATACTTTGGACATGTGGTCAGGAAGGACCAGTCCCTGGAGAAGGGCATCAGACGAAGACCCTCAACAAGATGGATTGACAGTGGTTGCAACAGCAGGCTCAGACAGAAGAGCAGGTAGTGGGAATGGGCTGTGTTTTTGTTCTGTTCTAGAGGCCAGGGCCACGAGGAGCCGGAGCCTCACAGCATGTTGGACCCCCACAGGTGAGGCTCACAGGAGGGAGTCCTGTGGCCGTGGGGTCTCTCTGTTGAGAAACATCCATGCATACGTCTTAAGCTTATGCTTATCTTGGGTTCCAGAAAATCTGCTGCCATCGACTGAGTCGATCCCAACTCAGAAAGATACTCCGCGAAAGGGTAGAACCACCTCTGAATTTCGTGATACTGGAACTCGTGACTGGAGTCTGGGGAGGTTCTGGATTTCATAGCGGTTCAGGTCTTTGCTGCTTCTAGTGAACCACATCTTTTATTGGTGGAGTCTCCCTCCCTTCCTTCTGTGGTTCTTATTCATCTGCTATAATTCAGCACTCTGACTGCCAAGGGCTAAGAGGAGCACGACATAAGAGTGCAGTCTGCCGCTTTAGGAGGGAGTGGATTTCATGTTTATTTAGCACCGTGTCCACATTGAGTACCTCACATACAGCATCCCAAACGTGCTTCCCAGCAGCACTGTGCCTGACTTGAGAGATGAGGAAACGAAGGAGAAGAAAATAAATGGCTGTACCTCATTGAAAGGAGCCCTGGTAGACATGGTGGCTTAAGGACTCAGCTGGTAACTGAAATGTCTTCAGTTCGAATCCACTAGCCACTCTCCGGGAGGAGGAGTCATCTGCATCTGTGGAAATTTACAGCTTGAAAACCCCTATGAGGCAGCTCAGCTTTGTCCTATAGGGTCATAGTGAATTGGAATCAACACAAGGGTCATAAGAGTTGGGGTTCTAATTCATAAAGTCATTCAAGGTGGACCCAGGAGCATGCCCAGGCCCATCCACCCTGAATCCTTGTGACTTTTCAGGTAGCAAGGGTTGCCAGATGCTTCTTTATCTGAGGCTGACAAGAGCAGAGATGAGGATGGTTGAGAGGGACAGGAAAAGACCTATTGTAAAATGTATGACTTGAGTCACCAAAGAATCTCAGTTCCTAAGACTCTGCCTTCACACTGGGAAGATTATCCATGTGTACAATGCAGGACCCTTAGTACAAGCACAATGTGCTGGATTAATGGGTTCATTCAAAGAACAACAACCGAAATAAGTGGAAAATTAATATGCTTGAGTGGAACTTCCCTGTTTCTGTGTGTGATCATTGATAGTTGATAGTATGATCATAGACCATATGTTCAAGTTCCTTAATGCTATATTCATAAAGCCAGTATATAAAAATCAAACTATGATTATGGTCAATCATTCTCACATCAGTCAGAAATGCTAGAGACAATTTTCCTATATGGAACGTATAACAAGGAGTTGGGGACTTATGTATGCTTTATGGTTTATTACCAGTAAATTCTTAATATTTATGCTCCAATGGCAGCAGACGACTACCATTTTGAGTCTCGATAAGTTTAGCTACATAATAAAGGTCCACCAAAACCAAACCAAACTCATTGTCATTGAACCTATTCTGATTTCTGAGTCTGCAAATCTTTATGGGAGTGGAGAGCCGTATCTTTCTCCCTTGGAGCTGGCTGATGGTTTAGAACTGCTGACCTTGCAGTTAGGAACCCAACATATAACTAAGATGCCACCAAGCCTCCTTAAAAGTCTCACAGACCCTGCCCATCCTATTTCCTCAGTGTTTCCAAAATGGCACAGATATCACCAGAAAGTCATGGTTCTTTAAATAATGTCTTAAATTTTAAAGTTTTTACCTTGATGGAGATGCTCATAGACCATGGTGGATCAACTCTTCAAAATGATGGAGAGTTGGCACTCCACTGAAGAGAAGCTTTTAGAAGAATTCAAGTAGAAAGCAAATGCTTTGAGAATGATGAGGGTGAGAAATGTACAAACGTGCTTGATGCAATGGATGGATGGATGGACTGTGATAAGAGTTGGATGAATAAAATGATCTTTTTAAATTAAATTAAACATAAACAAATAAAGTGGGAAAAAACAAAAAGATGAATTTAATGCATGTTCATAGTAATAGGCTGCAAGATGGGTGCACGAACACACTACACCCATGATATCTCTCCTGCTCACTAACTCTGCAGTGTTGACTGCTTTAACAAGTACTATTGAGTACCTACTTTGGGTCATGGTCTCGGTCAGTCACTGGGGATATAGTGCAAGTAAGTCAGGTGAGAAGCTTACTTTCCAACTGGCGAAGCAAATCACAACTAAACTAACTGCTGTTGAGGGTATTTTGACTAAGACTGACCCTGTAGGAGAGGACACAGCAGAACTGGCCCATTGGATTCCCAAAGCTATAATCTCTGCAAAAGAAGAATGCCCAATTTTTCGCTCATGGGGTCAACGAGAGGGTTTGAACCAACAACCTTTGGGTTAATAGTCAAAAAACCAAGAATTTTTGGGAAGCGAATAGTACAGATACACATTTACAGAAATACATTTAGCACTATGAACTACATTCAATGCTACAAAGAAAGGCGAGGGGTGTTAGGAGAATGTGTAAAAGGGAATGCAGTCTAAAACTTTGAAGGCTGCCATTTGCTGTCCAGAAATGCCAGTGTCATGTTATCCAATCTCAACTTCTCTTTTTTTCCTGCAAATCTCAACTTTTCAAGAGAATTATATTTATATGATTTCAGGAAGTTAAATTTTCAAAAAGAAAAGTTTTAGAGACTTTGAAGTCTCCAACAAAATGGTTATGGCCTAGATATATCTCCCGCTTGCCTTCTTTGATGACCTTTGTCCTAAGACTTAGGAAAATGTCTTCTTGGGTAGAGAAAGGTCACTATTGAAAATGTTAAGCACCTGGGTCCAGTATAGAATCAAAAGAAGGAATCCAGAAGGCTCAGAGAATCAAGGGTGTGGCAGGAGATGGCTATCATAGAAAGCTCAAAAACCCCTGGGTTATTCTTTATACATTTCTTTGTCTTAAGAAGTAGCAGAGCAACCATAGTTTGGGCGTCAGTCCAACACAGCTTCACATCAATTTTTTCAGTTCCCTAATCTTCAGTTTCAAGCAGCACTAAGTCTACCTCAAGAGTTTATTGGGGAAATTGAATACGAGCCCCTATCACAATGCTTGGAACAGAGCAAGGATTCAACAAAAGGTAGTCAAGAATGCAATGACTTTGTATCTTATTTATTACTCTTGCCAAAGCAAATGAGTTAGACAACTCACTGTTTAGTTACCTACTGCTACTGTTAACACAAATACCCCCAGGGAATGGCTTTAAGGAACAGGAAACTGTCTCCCTCCTCTGGAGGCCAAGAGTTCTAGTCAGTGTATTGGCCATGTTGACTCTGTCCTTTTAGATAGCTGGGCATTCCCAGATACTGTGACGTTCCTTGGCTAAGAGAAGATCCTCATATTGCATTTGTTTTCCACCGCATGCCCGTACCTTTGCGTCACTGCTAGTCTTTTCATAAATGGGGTGAGGTCAGTTCATTAACACAGTGAAATGAAAGTCCTGCTTCCCAACAGGATCGCATCCACACATACAGGGGCCAGGGATCTGGCACATATGATAGGAACACCCTCAATTCATAGCACTTAGCCAATTTCAAAATAACCCAGGGGCTTACGAGCTTCCTCTGATGTCCAATGCCTGCCTCACCCTTGTTCTCATGAGCCTTCTGGATTCCTTTTTCTGATTCTGCTCTTGGCCCAGATGCTTAACATCTTCATGCGTGACCTTTCTAGAGACAGATGGGTTGTTTCATTGTAGCTTCCTGTTTGAGATGTCTAAACCTCTCACTTTCTTGAGATGAAAATCAGGGATCGTGGAAAGAGATGGTTGTGGAGAATCCAAGGAATGTTGGCTCCCTAACAGTCTTCCCTCATCAATCCAAGTTCTTCAGGGGTAGAGCCAGTTTTTCACTCTGTGAGCTAATATGGCCATATGTGCCTTGAAGCTATGATTCTGCATGCTCTGTTTCCTAACATAAGCACAGTCTTCTTCTGTTTTTGCCTTTTCAGTTTATTTTATGTGTTATTCTTGAGAATCTACACAGCAAACCATATACCAATTCAATCATCTCTACATAGGCAATGGCAAGAGTCTTCAACTTACACACCAGGCTCACCCTCTTTTTCTGGTCTGTTCCTTCCCCATCAACATACACTCGCTACTCCCTGTACTTCTGACCTAGTCTGTCAAGTGGCTGTTGTCAATCTGATCCCACAGAGATCATTCTTAGGAGAGCAGGGATCTCTGGGCAGACAATCTTCACCGGTGACAGAAAACCACTGTTGGATGGCAAGACTTCAGGGGCTATGTTTTGGTTTCCAACGTTTACGGATTTTCCCAGGAGTGTAGTTTTGGGGGGATTCATCTATCTTCAATGATTCCAGAAAGCTGTGAGTCTAGGAGAATTAAAATTTCTTGTTCTGTATTCTTAACCCTCCCTTTTAATCCTGATTCTGCTACAGAACCCTTGAGGGAAGGAAAGACTCTGATCTTGAAGGGAAGGTTAGAGATTGGGTCGCCTCCCCCCCCCCCCCATAGTAGGGAGTCCAGGTGGCAGAGTCATGTAAACACTGGGCCACTCACCCCAAGGATGATGGTGTGACATCGACAAGGTCAACCGCTCCTGGATGGCTGTACTATGTTGGAAACCCTAAGGAGTAGTGCTATTACTTCCTATAGGGTTGCTGTGAGGCAGAATGGACTGGATGGCACTCAGTTGCAGAGGAGGTATGGGGTAGGAGAGAGGTTTCTCATCATAATCTGCCCGCCTCATTCATATCCACAAGTCCCAGATCCACAAAAGCTCTGAAAACTGCACTGTTAGACATTCCGTTGACAACAAAATCACACCTAACATTAAGCAATCAAGCAGAGAAGCTCAATCTGTGGTAGGGACACTAGAGACTATTTCTAGCTTTCATTGACCCCAAGTGGTATGAATGAATATTCATATATTTGGGTGCAGGAATATGAATAGGCTTAATTTGTTGGGGCCCATTCCCAAACTTGTCAGAGAGAAGGTTCGACCATTGGAGCAGATGCCATCATTGGGTGTGTGTGAGGGGTGTCACTTGGGGGCAAAGGAAGCTGAAACGTCAAGGTCCTGTATTGTTTGACTGTTTTAACCTGACTGTGTGTTCAAAGTTTTGCAATTTTTGACTTAAAGAGGTTCCCCAAATTTCATCAGCTTGAGGCCTCATGAAATCTGCCTCAGTATATATATATATATACACACACACATATATAATCTCTATCTATATATCACATTAGCTTTCTTTAAAACCTGAAAGGTTCTGCCTCTGAAGCATCTCTCACTCCCAGGGTGATACATATGTGATACATATGTGCAGTTTAGGAGAAAAGAAGGCGGGGCGGGGACGAAGGAAGGCAGAAAGAAAGGGAAGGGAGGAGGGAAAGTGGGAGCGGGGAGGGAGGGAAGGAGGGAGGAAGGAAATAGGCATATCTAACACTTGGGGTCAGCATGAGTTAGATTCTACTCAGCCAAGACATGGTTTGGGATTTTTATTTTATCTCTCTTTAAAGGGCCTTGATTAGGGCAAATGGCCTTAGCTCCAAACCTACTAACCTAAAGGTTACAGTTCAAACTCACCCAGGAGCATTTCAGAAGAACGACCTGGTGATCTGTTTGGGTAAAGTTTCCAAGCTCATTTGCATTGAGTCCACATCGACTCAGAGCGACCCAGGACAGCATGGAACTGTTCCTTGGAGTTCCTGAGGCTGCGTACTTCTCAACGAAGTATGTGTCCCCTTGTCTTTCCCACGGAGCATGGAAGGGTTCCACGGCTGGGTTAGCAGCTGGATTAGTGCTTCCCTACTGTGCCACCAGGGCCCCTGTCTGGCGAGGCAGATTCCCTCGCTTCACCCATGGAGGCCCCATCGGTTAGTCAAAGGGAATGCAAGGTAGCTCCTCCTTGGCTCAGTGAATGGTGCAGGTGCAGACTCCAAGAAAGCTGAGAGATGAGGCTGTCTGCACTTGGAAATGACTCTCAGAGGTGGAGGGAAGGTGGGGGGGGGGGCTCTCTTGGTTGCTATTAGTCTTATGGTGAATCACTTCATTGGGAGGCTCTTACCAGTCTTAGAACAAACCATCCTTCAGTTGTATGAGCACATTTGTACATACGCTGCCATCAACGTTTCCAAAACATTTTCTTTCAACTTAAGGCTATTTGTTCTTAAGCTTCTGACAAGCCTACCTCACAGTGTTGTATTTTCTTCCGCACCCTCAACTGGTTATCACGCTGTCTCAGACCACATCCACCTGCCAGGGGAGGTGAGACGGGTGGGCCAGGTGGCTGGAACTCAGAGAGGCAGAGACGGCTGGTTGGAGCTGAACAGTGAGCACTCTCCGTCCATCCGTCAGTGGGCCTTCCTGGATCGTGTGTGGGGGCGGGCTCCTTCCCACAGTCTAGGGGCCTCATTCCAGAACACAGGTGCTGTGAGTCATCTCTGACACTTGTCTAACTTATAGCCAAGTCCAAACAGACAGAAACGGTCTCAATCCTCCCCGTCCACTCTGACTCATGGTCACCCGTGTGTGTTGGGGTAGACCTGCGTTCCACGGTGCTGTCCCTGCTGGTGCTATTTCAGATGTAGCTCAAAGGGTCTTTATTTAATATGAGGGGCCTCTGGGCCAAGTTGAACTCCAACCTTTGGGTTAGCAGTGAGCGCCTCAGTGTTTCTACCACCCCGGGGATCTTCACAGCTAAATAGGACATATAAAAATAGAACTAGACAATTAAAAAGAAATCAAAGAAAGCAATACGTGGGATGTTCTCTGAGTCTGCACTGACCTCATTTAATAAATTCTTGCCTTATTTGATAGTTGTCTCACCTTTACTCATTTACTCTCTAAACCCATTGCCACTGAGTTGACTTGGGTTCTTTGGAACTCTGCATAGAGTTTCCAAGATGATCAATCTTTATGGGAGCAGATTGCTTCCTCAATCTCCCACAGAGAAATGGGTGGCTTTGAACTGCTGATCTTGCTGTTAGCAGTCTAATATCTAACCCACAGCACCACCAGATGAAGGCATGCCTCTCCTGCTGTCCCTGGAGGTTGAGTTTGGGACCAGGCTGAAGTCCGCATATAACAAAACCAACAATAAGAAGGAGGACAGTGCTGACATCACATATTTGACTAACTGCTCAGGTGTCAGTAACAACCTGTATAATATCATTTCAGTCTTCCCTATAGAGAATGTGTGTTCTATTGACTGTCAAAGCATGTAACAAGTCGGTCTTGTTCTGACACCTCATCCCACTGAGCATCAGGAAGTCAGTCTAAGGTTTCCACCAGGCAGCCTGAAGTAGCCAGAGCAGGAACCAGAGCAGGACTGATTCTGTCCCTTCGTCTTCATACTCAGGAACCAGGGCTGGGAGCATCTGAGAGGCCCAGGCCTCCTTTCCAGATAAAGGCATATTTAGAGAGCCAGAAGGGGAGAGTAGGCTCCTGCAATGGACAAAGGTGATAAGGCTCCTTCTAAAAACCTAAATGCACTCCTGTAAGCTTTGGGGAGAGGTCAGGTGATTGTCTGGAAAGCTTGGCAATTGTGAGCATGCAAGAGGAAGCCATGCCTCCTTCTTCTAAATCATGGGACAAGGGACTCTTCGTAGAGGTTTTCTTTCTTGGGAAGAACCCGGTTTGATTTTTAATTTGTTTTCATCCAGCACAAATGTGTTTTGGGAAGTGCCACGGTGTTTTCATTGTGTTTTGATGATATTAAACACAGCTCTTGACAATCTAAGTGGCCTTTAAAATTTCAACGTCTAGCTGCTGAACTGATTGTTGGAAAAGAACCCCATTCAAGCGGCTTATGCTATGGGGGACTGGCTGGTCAAATCCAGATAGATGTCAATGCAGCACTTCTATTACCGGCAGCATAGTCCTATTGAAATGTTTTATAGCGTTCTTTATAAAGCATTTCATCCTAAAATACAACTCCACCACAATGCTAACGCCACTGCGTTTCGGTTTGAATACACATGCCTTCGTTCACACGTGAGCGATTTCTTATTCCTGCTCCTGTTAGGTGCCATAGTCACCTGGTGTCCACCGAATGAACCGCCACCCAGCTCTGTGTCGTCCTCACAAATGTTGGTCTGCCTGAGTCCCCTGTTGCAGCCCCTGTGTCCATCCACCGAGTCAAGGGGCGTCCTCCCTTTCACTGACCGTCTGCTATCAAGCATGATGTCCTTTTCCAAGGATCGGTCTCTTTTGATAACATGTCTGATACATGAGAGACAAAGTCTTTGAAGAAGCTTACTCGTGTTTCTTCTAAATCATGGGACAAGGTGATGGTATTTGTTTTTCTGGGAGGCCATGGCCTTTGCCATATTCCTCACCCACATCGCCATGCAATGGCAGCTGTAGTTGAATGAAAGGCACGGCTGAAGACAACTTCTCCGTGGCTTGGGTCATGGGTCTGCTGGAGGTCAACAGGGGTCTGCCAGAGGCTCATTGGATGAGATGGGTGGGACCAGACCAGAGCTTACAGAAGAATGACAAGAAAATCCCTGTGAGGCCAGAGGGTGCTCAGAGTTCCTGGAAGATAGGATGGCCCAGGAACAATCCCGCAGTGGAAGGAAATCCCTGGAGGGACAGTTTGAAGAAGAAGCAAAAGAGTCATTGTCCATGAAAGGCCTTCAAGGGACCTATTTCCCCTGGGGAGTTTCCTAATTGATCAAGAAAATTTGAGCCAGCTGCATCATTTTCCTTGGCAGAAACAGAAGAACCTTAAACACCAAGAGCAACTATAATCTATTTCCCATTGGACCCCATTTTTTTTTTTTTTAGGATCTTGAGTCATTCACTCCAGTAAAAGAAAAACCATTGAAACCCGTGGATTCTGATGGTCTGGAGAAATCACCAGAGTCCCAGAGGAGGCCTCTGCCTCACCCAGGAAACAGAAGAG
Organism: Nesogale talazaci; assembly: GCA_004026705.1. Classification (NCBI taxonomy): domain Eukaryota; kingdom Metazoa; phylum Chordata; class Mammalia; order Afrosoricida; family Tenrecidae; genus Nesogale; species Nesogale talazaci. Next base: position 40,827 of record PVJH01019081.1, read on the forward strand.
TTTTCTGTGGACCTGCATGGCCAAGGCAGCCCTCTTCATCCTGGATATAAATGTGGTGGGACTGGCATCTCGTCCACCCAGGCATCCCAGATGAATGGACTTTACAGATAACTGAGAGGAGCTTTTCGAAACCCTGGGCCTTGGCCAGCTGCTGCTTTCATTTTACTACAGCCTCGAAGACCTCTTTCTATGGACATGCTCGGGTATTCTCTGCTGCAGGTACTTTGGCCCTTCTCTGTGCATGACCTTCTTGACGTCATCAGTGCCGCTCACTCTGTCCAGTTAGAACTGCCAACCACTTTGCCGTGCTGTGCTCTGGAGATCCGCCCGCGGGCTGGTCAGAGAGCCCAGGCAGCCTCTGCCATTTCTCCTCTCTGAGACACAGCTAGTTCATTGTTGCCAAGTACCCTTCGGCAGCCAAACCCATGCTTTCCTCTGCCTGGGGATTTCCCCTGCCGCCTTCAACGGTCTACCCCCCTGGAGACTTCATTCCCTGTGGAACTCCTCTCCAACTGCCTGAGAGCTAATTCATCCATGTAAGTGGCAGCGGAAACATTTGACTATCACTTCCAACTTGTACTTATTGGGGTGAACGGCAACAGAGGTGGACGTATCCGGCTTGCTCTTCTGGCTTCTCTGTTTCCACAAGGCAAGGATCAGGCATGAGGCATGTTTCCCCCTTATCCTCCTCTCTATTCCCCCCACCATCCTTCTTACCTGGTCTGACACCCACCGCTTCTCCCCCTCCACATCTACACTGGGCTTGATGATTCATGGCGAGGGCTACACAGAGCCCACAGACAGTATTCACTTTTAAGGGTGTTTATTAGGGAAGGTAATAGGCTACCATAAGTCAGGATCACCAAACAGTGGGGACAGAGTCATTGATCCACAGCACCAATCCTCAGCCCGCAGTCACTTGGCTCCCCAGTCCTTGGTGTGTCAGCCACGTGGGCCCTTGGCCTTGGCCTCCACAGGCCAGGAAGCCACTCTGCTTATGACAAATGAATCGATTTCATAAGCTGAATGCATAGACAGTGTGTGTAGATGTGTGCTCATCCTGAATCAAATTGTTCCAGCCCTTCTTCCCTATTCGTTTATGTTCAAGCAAGGATGAAAATAAATTCCTTTGGAACTGCCTCAACAAGACAGGTATGGCTCTAAGGAGAAGCAAAAAAGACCATCACCACGTTCAATATCCATGGGGCTCATAGTCTTGTCGCTGGCAGTCCCCAGGTTCTCAGGAGACTCTGTTTCCTGTCCCTAACCTTGAAAAACTTGTGCTTGTTCCCCGACCCTTTCTGCCTGCTTTTAACTTACTCCATTCAGAAGAGGAAGGACTGCTCATTAGCCTATGGGTTTTCAATTTTTCTTCCCCTGTAATAAAGCTGGGGTTCTGCTGATGACATTCCTGTTCAAACCAGCTCCTCTCTGACTCTCCAATGGATCTCCTTTTGCTCACCCCAAGTCTAGGCCAATGCATGGAGAGAAGCAGCATCACCGTGAATGATGGCCTGGCGCAAACAATGATGACCAGCAAACAAACCCATTCACAGCCATGCAGTCCATACCAGCTCATAGCATCCTCTGAGAATGGCGTAGAACTGCCACTGTGGGTGTCTGACACCATCACTCTTTATGGGAGTAAGAAGCTCTGTCTTTCTCCCGAGGAGTGACTCATGGTTTGGAACTGCTGACCTTGCAGTTAGCTGCCGAAGGCATAACCATTGACCACCTGGGGTCCTGAGGGTCTGGCAAGGTCAAGGTCAAATTCCAGGCCTGCTCTCCTTACCCTGGCTGCTTCTATTTGTGAGAGAGATAGTCGGGATTTCGATTTGAAGTGCTGACAATTTCTAGGCTGTTTGGATTTGTTTTTGTTTTTGTTTTTAACCAGTAGAGAAAAGATCTGGATCATGTTGTAGGGGGCGGGGGGGGGGAGACATAAGACCCCACTAGACTATATTGAGATACTGTTTTTCATCTTAACTGGAATGAAGACAAAACAAAGTCAAAGACATGTCCTCAGGAGGAGAGAGAGCATCAGTATGGGGCCGTCCTGACATCTGAGGCCTTAGAGAAGTGTGGTCACTTCACAGGGCCATGGAGGACGAGGGACCCTGTCATGGTAGCATGACTGGTGGCAGATAAGGCATCACCGCGCAGGAAGGAAGACAGATGCAGGGAGGAGACCGTGATTGGGACACATACATTACCCTAGGATAGCAAAGCTTATAAGACTGGTTCAGGGTCCTCCGACCAAGGCAGTCAGGCAGGGAGCATGACCATGCAGGCCCTAGTACCCCAAAGTCCATCAGAGGTACCACCAGAGAAGTTCCGGAGGGTGAGACTGCCCCTGCCTGGACTGAGTGCAGGGGGGGGGGGTGTGTGGTTATCCACTTTCCCCGTACTCTGTCCGTAGCACCCCTTCTCAGGAGGAGGAGCGAGGGACACAAAGGAGGCTGTGTCTGTAGAGTTGGTCACTGGGGGTCTTCTACAAACCCAGGGCTCAGAGTGTGGGCTCGGGTCCAGGCTTAGGATTATAAAAAGGATAGCCTTGTTGCTCCGGGTAGCTCAGAATACCACTCACGGGAGACTCCTTTCCTTCTTCATTTACCAAATGCCTCTCAGCTTGCTAGGCGAGTGAGCTCAGGGGAGAGAGTTCTCCTTCCAAAATTGCTTCCTCCTGGCACGCAAACCCCACAGTAAACCCCTTCCTTTGATGTGGATGGGAAAGGATGGAACTGGGTCCATGCATCCCTGGAGGGGGGGAGCCGGGGCAGTGGCGGCATTGTAACAGTGCGATGATAATTGTCCACTGTGGCAGTGAGCTAAGTGCG
>PVJH01019082.1:0-43585 GCA_004026705.1 Nesogale talazaci
ATATCCAGTGGCAGTGGAAGCATCTCATTGCCACTGGTGTGGGTCTCCACATGGCTCCTCCAACTCATGGAATGTGACTCTTGAAGAGGAAGGTCAAACAGAACCAAGTGCTCTCACTGATCTTCAGAAAACAAAGTTTGGCAGGTCAACAGGAAGGTGAAGGCGGAGATAGAGAGACCCATCTCCAGGAAGAAAGGATTTCCCCATAACCCTCATGAGAAGTCCATACCCACAAGGAGGCATCATCAGGCTGTGAACTGATTGAAAGGCTAGATTCTAGCTCTATATTGCTTTATTAAGTTGAGAGAAAACTAGGTAAACTACCATAGATGCCAAACAGAAATGCTGTAAATGTAAAACCTCTAGCGCTTTAGCATCCTCTCTAAGCATGGCTTCATCTGTAAGATGCAGACTATACATTATATTTCCCTGAACTTTTCTGAGCACAGTTACAGCATGGTACTCAGAATAGATGTATTCCCAAAATATGTTGATTCTCTCTTTTTAAATTTCACCTCCACTCACTCACAAACATACATACACATATACACAAAAAACTTGTTTATTCCTGTATTTACTTAAAGATTTTTATGTCACATATTGACCCTGGTGCTTCCTATAATACCTTGCTTTAATTTATAGAAATGTTAATTATGCCATGCTTGCTCCTACTCTATGACAGAGAACATGTCTACTTCTGTTGCTCTCTCATTTATATATTATTACTCCTGAAAGACATCCTCTAATTTTAATCTAGCTTGAAATGTTTATTTGTATTTTCAAAACCACAGTGCTATCATTGTGTACAACTGCAGATTTGTGAGAAGATTAGAAGTGAAGCCATTTCTTACTTAACCCCAATAAACCACCTTTGTATCTCCTCAAGGCACTTAACACTGTGTTAAGACCCATGAGGGCAGGAACTTTGACTTGGTTACCTGTGATTTCCTATTGTTAAGTTTTTATCTTTAGCATAACATAAAATTTTTATCTTGAGCATATTCTGATAAATATTTGTATAGGAGAGAGAAATAGAGAACTTACTGAAGAAAGAAACACACATTATACCTAATAAAATGTAACCAACTTTTCTAGTAAGTCAACATTCAGCAATACCTTGCCATTAAATGGGCATTAAAATTTGATTTTAAAAGCCTGTTCTGAAAGCACATGCAGGCATGTTCATGCTTAAGCATATGGAAATACACAGAGGCACACACAAACACGCATTTATATATACACAACACTTGAATTCCACTTGAATTCCATTTCAGCTAACTAATTTACTTTTTACATTGATTATTATATTGCCTCCCTGCTGTCATGTTGACACTTGTTCAACAAGGGCATAAAAAAGTGCAGATGTGTAGGCTGGACTTCAATTTTCTGGTGATTAACTTTTCTCTGAGAAATTTGAGTTGATGCAGACTTTGCCGACTGATCAGAGAATTGCAAACTATTAAAATTGTCATCTTGAGTTAGCTTTTGTCTCATTTATCTCCTCTTTTCCTGGAAATCAATGCAATATGTTTCTGTTACTGCTAATAGTAATAGTATCAAATATGGAAACTTATGTAAACAAAAGTCCTCCAAGCCTTGTGACTGACACGAGGTAACATAAGCAACTGTATCTGACACTTGCTATTTGATAATAGACCACGTAGAATTAAAGGAATGTAGGCCCTGTGAGGCCTTCTCCTCTCTCAGGAACATCACTCATTGGAAACTCGGTGGCATACAATTTTACTATGAGTTCTTTCTACATTTTTAGAAAAAAATTAATGCAGAGTTGTTTAATAAAACACCCTTGTGATTTTTATGAATATGAAACTAATATATAAATAATATTTATGTCAACTCAAAACATGCTGTCATTGATGTTTTATATGAGGTATCAGAATGATGCAACGGTTAAGAATTTGGCTGTAAACTTATAATTTGTTCATTCCAATTTACCCACAGGTACCATGAAAGAAAACATCTGGCAATCTGCACCCACAATTAATACAATCTAAAACACCTTTTAAGACATTCCCAAGGTGGGGAGCAGTTTCCAGTAATGGAAGATCAACTTGATTACATTTAACAACAGCGATTTTCCCATTTAGGACCTCAGAAGTAATACAAATCTATAAATTCCTCTTCAGACTCACAAAACACATGCAGTGATGCTGAATGCGGGATGATCACATGCCAGTGAGTGAAGTATCCTGCGGATCCAGTAGTGGTAGAGGCATCTCACACTGGCAGGTGTCTCCATGTGGTTCCTCCACTCCCAGAGCTCTAACATAGCTCCATGTGTCTTGTGGGTGGAAATATCTCATAGGGAGTCAGTTAGTGTCCCACTTCCAGAGAATTATTTATCTCCTCGCGCCTCCATATGAGGTCATCAAGCTGCAAGCTGACTGACAGGCTAAACCCAACCCCATTCACTCCTAATCTCAAATTGACAATAGATTGTGTAATTACCATATTAATGTTATATCCTAAGTGTTTGGGAAAATATTTGATAAAATTATTTTATATATAGATTACTTATAATTGCAATATAAATTTATATACAAGTTCAAAATAAGGAAAGATCAAAAGTATCCCTCCTAAATGAACATTCATTATCATATATGGATCAAAATTTTCATGAATAATAAATTTATAAATAGACACTCAACTGTCCATATTGAACCACACCATTCTAAATAGGCACAACAACCAACAAATATAGAGGAAGACCACAAATACCAGCATAATTACTTACAGGTGTTAGAGTAGATGATTTGTGTTGATTAGGTTGGACCATGATTCTTGGTGGCTCGGCAGCTATGATCTAGTCAATTCCCATGAAGAGAAGTAATATAATCATTTCTGTGAGTGTTATGTTATGAGCAATGAATCAACTGACAAGGTCTTTCCTCGGAGGACTGGCCTGCCTCAGAGATCATGGATGTTCTAGCAAATTTCACTTGGTTTTTGCAGTTGCCTCATCATTTGACCTCTAGTTCCTTGTACTAGAGCGAGGAGTCTCCTGTATTTCATGCCTATCCTGGGGGATTTCACTGGGCTGTTACAAGTACCACTGGAGAATCTATCTTTCCCCTGTTTGCGGGCAGCAATGGAAGTGTGCTTATGAGTCTTTGATTATTAATTATACAGCAAAGCTGAAGACACCCTGTGTCTGTGTTGTAAGCTGTCTGTTATTGGGTCATTGATGTTGGGAGATAGCATTTAGCCAACATGGTGGATAGCAAGTATGGAAAGTTTTGCTGGATTCTGACTTTGGGGAAAAAACAAAGAAATAAAACAGGGGAAAACAGGGACAAAGCAAAGGGGATAAGCAAGGGGATGATATAAGAAGAAAGGTAAAAAGATGAAAAATATGGGGGAAAGCGCTATTCACAGAAAGATTAGTTGTCCAGTGTGACAATGGTGTGTCTGTTGATCTTGCTCTCTGAAAGTTACCAGAACTGAATCTGGAAGGCCAGGAGTGAATGTTAATAAGCATGGAGGTGATGTGGGAGTGGGGACAACATGGGGCTCATTCTGCAAGGGTGTGCATCTCTGCTCGTGTAGGGGCAGTTATCTACATCATTGAGTGAGGTGATGGGAGTTTGGGAATCTGTTTCATCAGATAAAATTGGTGGGTTAGGAGAAGAGGAAGAAGTAAACGAAGCAGCAAAGAAGAAAATAAGATGTGGAGAGGGAGTAAATACAATGTAGGAAAATAGGGAGTGAGACTGCATTCTAGACCTGGTAGAGAAAGTGCCAAACACCCAAAGTGGCTGCATCATGAATACAGAACTGATTCCCTAGGAGTATGCGGATCCAACTTGACATGTCTGTGGGGAGGAGTTTCTAATTATGGATGTACTTGTGCGGGTCTATATCTATTCTGTGAGATGAAGAAAATTAATGCACTGAAGGAAGAAAAAGAATGAAGAAAATAAAAGTAGGATAGGGGATAGCTACAAAGATGTTGACTAAACCATAAATTAAAAAGTAGCATGGCAGGGGCAATATCAGAAGTGAGTATTTACAAACTATGATGTCTGTGACTTGAGTTTCTGCTCTCCATGAGTTTGTACAAACTAAGGGTGGGGACCTATCTTTGCTCAACAATATTGATGCTGCTCTTTAGCCTTGATCAAGTAGAATCAACTCAGGTTTTGGCATTTATTGCAATCATCCCAAATGGTCAACTCAATCAGTTGTAAGATTACCATTACGGATGCCTCTTTGTTCTATGCTTTTGTTCTGCCTTATATTCTCATACTCTGTGGTGTTTTGGGATCCCAGAACACAACACTGTACTCATGTGGAACTTGTACGTGGCTACAGAGGCAGTTACAAGAATGCTGACAATACAAGGGCACACTGCATGGTTTCAAATCAGGAAAGGCAGGCATCAGAGTTGCATCCTCTTGCCAGACTTATTCTATCTGTTTCCTGAGGAAATCATCAGGGAATTTGGACTACAGGATGAAGAAGGTGGCATCTGGAATAGAGGAAGATACACAGACTACAACCTTGCTTGCTGAAAGGAAAGGGAACTTGAGGTCACTTGCTGATAAAGATCAAAGAGAGAAGCATTCAGTCTGGATTACAACTCGGTAACGAAGACAGAAATCCTCACATCGGGACCAGTAATTGACATCAGTGTCAAAGGAAAAAAGATTGAAATGATCATGAATTCCATCTTGCTTACATCCACAAGCAATGTCTTGGAGGCAATAGTCAAGAGATCAAACAAAACACTGCATTGGAAATATCTACAGCCCCAAACCTCTTTAGGCTGTTGAAAAGCAAGGATGTCACTGTGAGACCTGGGGTGCACTTGAACCAATCCGTGGCATTTTCAATTGCCTCATATGCATATGAAAGTTGAAAATTGAATAAGATAGACCAAAAAAGAATCAATGAATTTAAATTATGATGCTGGCAAAGAACATGGAAAGTACCAGACTGTCAAAAGGAGAAGCAAATGTGTCTTGGAAAAAGTGGTGCCAGAATTCCCCATATATACAAGAAGAGTAAGACTTCGCCTCAAATATTTTGAACATGTTGTAAGACGAACCCAGTTCAGGAAGAAAGCTATCATGCTTGGTTAATTAGAAGTCCAGCAAAAAAATAGAAATTCCTTTGACAAGGTTGACTGAGACCCAGATTGTGTAGATGTGCTAAAACATAAGAACAATGATGAGGACACCAAAGGACTAGGTGGCTTTCCTTATACATAAGGCGCTATGTACTGACGAAAAGGCACTGACCATTAACTTTGACAATTGTGATGTACTAAGGATTGATGAACATTCAATTTCAAATTTCACTTCTTTCAGGATAAATCAGTTAGCATATTTTATGTACCACTAAAATGATGCACATTTCTATTTCAGTGTACCATCACTCTTTAAAATGGAATTACTAAGAAAATCATAGCTCCTATAAAATTAAACCATTACAGACAAAATAGACACCCTCTCTGATCATCATTTAAAGACCTATTCTTTTATGTATGCCTACAAATATAAAATATATAACGTGTCATGCTTTTCATATATGTCATTGTTTTGTTTCATGAATTTTTCTTTAATCTGCTTACTTAAATAGCTATGTCTTAAAGCTAAGTACATGTAGCTATACCACTTGTTCTTAACTGTTGCTTAAGATAACTAGACATCCACCATATTGCTGAAAGTTTAGATTTGAAATTCATACACTTGTGCATGCTTCATTAAACATATGTGTGAGTGTGTCTCTAGAATATAAAACATTAAAAAAGATTTATATCATATAATAGGTACTTAAATTTTAAAATATGCCAGTCTGTCCTTCAACAATGATTGTATACATTTGCATAGCCAACAGCAAGATATAAAAATATGTATCTCTACATGCTTATTAATTCATTGTGGTCGCCATTCATTTATATACATTTTGAAAAAATGAAAGGTTAGATATATCATTTTGTAGTAACTTAATTTATATGTTGGATATTTAGCTTGAGCAACATTCCATTTGTTTCTTTGCATTCCTTTATGCAAAGTATTTGTTCTGATTTCTCAATAAACTTCCTGTTGGTTTTCTGAGTTGTCATCTATTACAGTAAATACATACTGGACACAGATTTATTACTATCTGGTCTATAGTTAATCTACTTAGTTTTCTTTAGGCTTTTTCTACACATGTGTACAACTTGTTGAAAATTTTGATGTAACTCAATTTAGCATTGTTTTTAACTTGCTATACAATGCTAGATAAGTATTATCTTATTGTATTTTCTTTATTATACAATGATACTCCTTGTATTAAAAACATGAAACCATCTAGGGAAGACATAGTAAAATGCTTCAACATCATTTATTGAATAGTCTGTTTTATCTTAAGTGAGAAGCAACACCTCTCTTGATAAAATGAAACATATATGTGGAGTGAACTATTTAGATGTTACACAAAAATACATAATATTTATTATTGTAATTAACATTTTATAAAAAATTAAGTCATTTACTCTCTTCTTTAAAGTTTTGTTATCTTTATACTCTTCTTTATAAAGTATACATCTGCTAGCAACTGTTAAGAAACAAAACAAGATAAACATTTTAAGATGTGAATAAAAATTAAATTGAATGAAAGATTAATATAAGTATTGTTTTAAATATTACATATTTCAAATAATAAGTTTTCACATCTTTACATTTAGAGTTTTTTTCAGTATTTAAATTAGGTTTTCTATTATATTTATTCCAAATACTGTGTTGCACATTGATTACTTAGTGGTGCTTCTATTTGTATGGTTACTATAAATGAGATCTTTTAAATTGCCTGCTGCTATATGGGAAACATGAGAAATCTGATGTGCTTTAAAGATCAGCAATTCTCTCACACTTTGCTCAATGATTCTTTTATATGTCAGGTTAGATCCTATGTCCTTCACCTGATTGGTTGATTGATCTTGGCACGCCATTTGTCTCTATATCATGTCTTACTGCAAGATATTAAAAATAGAAGGAACTTTATTTACATTTAAGATTATTGTTTGTTTGTTTTGTTTTTTGGGGGTATCACTGCCCTCTGGTGGTTGTGGGAGCTACCCATCCTTGCTACTGGAGAGCTGCCACTGCATTTGAACCGTCAAGTCTGTGGGCCGCAGTCCCGCACTCAACCACTTATGCCACCAGGGTTCAGTCAAAGATTTTTTGTTATATGCTTTTAAAGCACTATAATAAATAATCTTTATTTTAAAGAAATTGTATCTATGGATACCAGATATACTTGTACTTGAATACATTGCCATCTTTTGTATTTTACCTGACTGAATTTACATAAGTGCCCACTTTATGAAGTGCCCACTTTAACATTTCCTATCCCTGCTCTCAAAGATAAGTCTATGCTTTTATAATACAAAGATAAAGGAAAGGGAAATGGATAAGGGAAATATATATATATATATGTATATATATATATAACCAAAAACTTAGCACTCTTGTTTTTAATCAACTATTGCCATTGCTTTCACAGGCTTTTATATCCCTCTATACTTTAAAAAATATTTTGAGGCTTCTAAAACATATATACTAATATCTATGTATATGTATATGTGTATATGTGTGTATATATGTATACACACCATTGTATTGAGCCCAATAATGGTATATTAATATCAACAAAATGACTCAGCCAAGAATCAAGTGAGTTATTTGGCCATAAATAGGATCATTAGTGATGCTCAGCTTTTAAAGAATGAGAGCAATTGATAAAAGTGTCTTATTTCCTTAATAACTGAGAGACTTTTTATTTTACAAGCCACACATTTTATATTTAAATCACTTAGATTGTCAAATTTATTCAGCACTGTTGTAGCTGAAAATTCATAAGGCAGAATCTGTGGCTTTGCTTTTGTGAATGTGTGGAGCTCATCTTCTTTTAAAATAAACTGACATTTATTTGAGGTAGGGTATGTGTTGCTTACTACACTGTCTTAATGAATATTCTCTGTTTCATATCTATGGGTTCTAGTATCCATTGCAGTGATTAAGGGTTTTTTAAGTTATGATGCCAGTGAGAAATGCTGTGGGTTGAGTTGTTCGTAAGATATGTAATAAAGTCTGCTAATAAATGCCTAAAGGCTTACCACTTTATCAGCCACAACATTAAGCTTAAGCAATATAGGTCAGCAATTCCAACTTCCTCAAGTGCCCAGCTCCAATTTCAAATATATGAATTCTGCTTTGGTCTTTCTTATTCAATGGACAACCTTCCCATGCATATTAGGTAACTGGAAATACCATGACTTGGATTCAGATGCCCCTTAGTGCTCAAAGTAATATCCTTCCTTTGCAACACTTTAAAGAGGTCTTGTACAGCACATAGTTGTCTCCTGATCAATTCACAATGAATTGTTCTGGAATCTCACTTTCTCAAGGATATTCACAGTTTGTTATGATCCAGACATTTAAATGTCTTGGAACAGGCAATAAAAGACAAGTAAACAACTTTCTGGTATTAGCTGCTTTCAGCCTTCATCCATCTGATGTCAGCAATGATATTTTTTGTTCCATGTCCTCTTTGGAATTAGGACTAATTCTCGGGGAGCTCTGTCAATGCACTGCAGCAGACTTTGTTGGATTATCTTCAGCAAAATTTTACTTGCATGTAAAGTTAATGATATCTTTCCTATCATATGAGTATTCTATCGGGTTACCTTTTTAATAATGGGTACAAATATATAATCTCTCCTGTGATCTGATTAAGTGGCTCTCTTCTCAATTTCCTGGCATGGGTTCATGTACAAGGAAGGACTTCCAGTGCTTCATGAGCTTGTCGAAACATTTCCATTGGTGATCCATTAATTCCTGGAGCCTTGTTTCTGACTAATGCTTTCAGTGCAACTTGAGCTTCTTCCTTCAGGACTCTTCTTGCTCTTATGCCACTTCCTAAAAGGATGGAATCTCAACTGGGCATTTTGGGTACAGTGGCTGTATGTTTCCATATTCCTGTGATACTTCCTGTATCATTGTTTTCCCATAGAATATTTCAATATCTCAACTAGAAACTTGAATTTTTTCTGCATATGCCCTAGAATTCAAGTTGAACGATTGCTACTTAGCTCTATTATGTCTGTAAACAGCTTTTTTCTAGTTGGTCTGTCCTACCCCAGAGTGGTGTATTGAAATGTCCTACTGTTTGTGTAATATTGTTTATTTCTCCAATTCTGTGAGCTTGATTTATATATTTTAAAAGCCGTTAGTTGAATGCATGGACGTTTATTATAATTGCAGCTTCCTGTTCAATTGCCTTCTTATTGTATGATGCCTTTCACCTGCCATGATGGAGTTTACCTTGAAGTTTATTTTATCAAATATTCTTATTATGCTTCTGTTTTTAAATAATTATTTAATCTTTGTCCTTTAATATTTAGTTCATTTTGGTCTCTGTGTCTCATCATTTTTCTTATAGGGAGCATATTGATAGGTCTGTTTTTCAATCGGTTCTGCTACTTTGTCTCTTGATGGATTTCCTGAATTCATTTACATTCAGTGTCCTAATTTATGTGATTGAAATTATTGTTTTCATGTTTCTATGGACTTTTTAAATTGTAAAAATATAAATAAAATATTTTCACAAAACCTCATAACAAAATACCTGACTCCTGATTAACTATAAATGAAGTTGAAGTTGTAATAGACTAAAGTAGAAGAGGCCTGTCTGAAGTTACACAGATGGCACCCAGTACTTCTGACCGCAGGTCCTTGGTGTCGTGTGAAAGTCAGTGACAACCCCCAGCAGTGTATGGTCTGTGAATCTGCAGAGTCACAGGAGAAACAGAAGGTGATCTTCTCACTTATTCATTCTCTCAACGCTCAGCACACTTTTCATCTGTAGTGTCACTTTCCATTTGGTGGATTCTTTTGTCCTTCTAGAATTTTATTGCTAGTCAGAGGGATATAAAGTTGTTTTCTCTCTGTTTACATTTAGTTTTCCTTAGCATCTTTAGCTGGACAAACCACTAGATGGAAAATCTTCAGAAACATGTCAGTTTCTGACTTCCATGAGTAAGTTAGGCTGTATGTAGAGGTTTTAGCTGATGTGTGTGTGTGTGTGTGTGTGTGTGTGGTGTGGGGGGTAACGTTCTTTGTCAAGTGCTGGGAGCTTCTGTTTCTTCTGAGATCTCAGAAGCAATCCGCTGTCACAAGCATGGCTCCCCTTTTGCTTTTCTTCGGTTTAATGTGTGACTTTGTGTTCTGCTTTTTCTGTGGGATTCCTCTGACGTCTTGTGTTTGAGGGACTCATGGGCAGTTGATTTTATCTGGCTAGACATATTTTGTTCATTGATGACATTTTGCTGGTTACTCGTGTGAATGTCTAGGTCTTTCAAGGTATAATTCTCTCACCACTGTGATCATTTCTGTCTGGCATATTATCATCAGAATCATGGAACTTCTTTTCCCAAGATTTACCCATAAAAAGTCATCTTCCAGTGTCTCCAAAATATCACGCCTTTCCCTCCAACGTTCTCTTTCTCCATCAAAACCACCCTCGACATCCAGCCAGAACTGTTAAGTGGCATTTCCCCCAGTACGATTTTCCATCTGTTTCTCAAATTATCTAATTTTCCACAAATTTTATTCTCCCTGAATCTTCTTTTACTTGTCCCATTGGAGCCCGAGATAGTCTTTAATCCCTTGATCCTGCAGGAACCAGTCATCTTGTTATTGCAAGACAAGGAACCACTCTACTTAGAAAATGTTCCATTTGGGGAGTCAAGTAGTCAGTGTTGGACTGCAACTCTGCAGATGCACGCTAGCCGTCTGTGGACACAGAGTCTTCCCAGCTCTTACTCCACGACTGTCTTGTCCCCTAAGGGTGACAGGTAGATCTCCCTCCCAGACTGAGGCCCTGCAAGTTGTGCTGCTGCAGAATCCTTCATTTCCCAATCAGGCTCCACTAGATGCATCTAAAGGTTTGTTTTTACTCCACAGAAGGGATGACTCCCTTTGGACAGACACAACCTTTTGACTGGGCCACTGGCCAGTTTTCTGAAAAGGGGTTTGACATCTCCCCCAGTAAGATAGCGAAAATAAGCCTGGTTAATCACGGAGATCCTTGCCTCTCTGCAGCCTCAGAGTTCATATTGAACTTCCTTCAGAAATCCCTCCATACACAAACATACACACCTATGTTGGGCACGGCAACCACTATGGTTTTGTTTTTAAGGTGTGCCTGTCATGTTGTTCATTGCTTTGTTCCACACATTTTCTGGGCTAAGTTCATTTTGTTTCTGTGTTTTCCTGTCTTTTTTTTGCTTTCATGTTACTATATTGTAGGTCTTTGGAATTTTCGTCTTTTTGTTTTGATTAGGGCTTTTCCACTTTTCTTGGGGGACTATTATTATTTTCTTATATTTCTTCAGAATACTTAGTTCTCTCTAAAATCCACTTGATTTCTGCCCTTTAGAATGTTTTCTTTCTACCCTTCTTTCTATTTACACTGCAATTGTCTTCCTTGTGAACTGGTATCCTTTCTTCCTTATTGTCAGTCTTGTAAATTTCTTTTAATTTTATTGCTGCTTTAAGTGGTTTGAATTGGTGGTTGTGAAGTGGGTGATTGTGTCTTATATTTTAATCCCAAGCTAATTTCTCCAGTGATTGATTATCCAAAAATCTTCCTTTAGCATTTTTCATAAGTTTTGTCTTATTCATACAAATCCTTTTAATTTCTTCTTATCTGGAAATTCTATCTTGCTTTTGAGCAATACATTTCCTGGATAAAAAGTTCTCAGTTGGTAGTTTATTTTCCTTTCCAATGTGTCATTTCCTTCTCCTGATTTTTGCAAAAAGAAGAAGGAGAAGAACTTTGTCTTATTTATTTCATTTTGTAGGCAACTTTTCTATTTTTCCTATGTTGCTTTCAAGACTTTCTTTATCTTTAACATGCAAAGTTAGAGATGTTGTGATGATTTCTGTGTATATGAGTGTGTGTGTGTGTGTGTGGTCTGTTTTGGATTCTTTCAGCTTCTTGAATGCCTACTTTCTCTTCTCTTGATTTCAAGGACATTTTCTTACGACAGATTTGGATCACTTTTTCGTTTTGTTTTGTTTTTTTTTTTGGAGGGGGGCATCACTGCCCTCTGGTTGTGGGAGTAGGAGTCCCAGCCCCATTGCTGGAATTGAACCTCCATCCCAGTGGACCGCAGTCCCACGCACAACCACTACGCCAC
The DNA here is from genome assembly GCA_004026705.1 of Nesogale talazaci. NCBI lineage: Eukaryota > Metazoa > Chordata > Mammalia > Afrosoricida > Tenrecidae > Nesogale > Nesogale talazaci. The sequence goes on from PVJH01019082.1 coordinate 12,212, forward strand.
CGGGGCTCAGCCCTTTTTTTGCTTTTGTTTGTTTGTTTGTTTGGTTTTTTTTGGTTGGATCACTTTTTCTATGTTTGTATATTTGTTCTTGATCTTTTACATTGTTCAATATAATTCTTTTAGTTTCTTAATTTTTTATTTGCTGTTCTTTTTGTGGACTTTTCTTATAGATAATTGTTGAAAGAATTACACTAGCCTACCTTATTGGTGAAAATTAAGATTTTTCAACAATAAAAAAAGGCTAGTGTTAACATAAAACAACTTCAAAATAAATGGATGTAAAGTTTTCCTGGATTCTCTTGATATTATTTCTGCATAATAATAACAACCATTTAAGGGGCATTGGAAATTCAAATATTCCTTATATGTATTCAATTCACACCAAACAAGCATCCCTTGAATTTTTAAATTAATAGGATATATAATAAGAATATCTAAGAAATGCAGAAAAATGTATCTTGGAAATTTCATTTTGCTCTAAATAGTAACAAAATAGTAACAAATATTATGGTACAGCCAGAATAACCTTAGAAAGAGTATGCCAAGAATTTATCTATGAACTTTGGACATCTATAAGGAGAAATTGTGACCTGGAGAAGATCATTGACTCAGCACAGGGGAGGGCTGTCAACAAAGAATAAGATTCTTGATGAGAGAGATTAACTGTTATGGCTACACCAATCAGACAAAGCAGAGCAACAATTGTCAGGATGGCACAGCTGAAGTGGACAATATTTCATTCTGTGTACAAAGGCTTATGGTCAATTGGAAATAGCTCCATGGCAAATAAGATCAAACACTAGAAAGCTTTCAAAATCTCACTGAAAAATAAAATTAAAAGATAATGAACTATTTTCCTGAATGTTTTGGAAGCCTTTTGTATATGTCTGCTATTTAACTGGTTCACATCTGGCTACTATTCAGGTAGTGAGAATATTTTGTTTTTTATGGGCCCAGAGAACCATTTTCAAAATAGGATAGACCATTTACAATAAAGAATTATCTTGAAATGAGGTGGCAGAAAAGGAATGCACGAGATAAACTCACAAAACTCCAATTGTTTGGAATGCAGGGGATAAGCTCACAAAACTCCAGTTGTTTAGAAAACTCTATATTTGGTTCTTGGTCTCTTTTTCTTTCTTCAAAAATAAAAGGAAATAATTTACTATACTCATTTTAATGTGGTATACTAAATAGCCAAATGCCACAGACAATACTCGACATCATAAACAAGAGTGCAGAGTAATTGTCCTTGGAAGTTGGAATCAAAATGCATTATAACAAAAAAATCATTATCCTTTCTATGGGCTTGATAATGTTAATGTGTCTCAATTGTGTTTAAACCATAAGCAAAGTACAATTGTGCCAGGTTAACTTCCCTATGTTTGACTAAACGATTCAGGAAATAAAGCTGCTTGAATTTAATCAAGTAATATATTTAAATGGCACATAAAATTAAATGATTTTTAGTTCAACTGAAAGTTTGTTTTGACTGCTAGTTTGATGAGAAACTAGTGTTAGCATAAAAGAAAAGCAAAATAAATGGAATAATTTAATTAAAATAAAAGATGAAAAGCAAGAAATAACAAATGTAATAACAATTGCTTTCTAAATGCCACATATATGCAGTCCAAATATATTTCTACAAATTCACAGAACCAAAGTCTAAAAACATTAATCTATCCTTTTATAACAAAACTTCCAGCTAAGGCTATCTATTTACATAGGAAATCTTTTCCTCTGTCTAACCCGCCCCTGGAGAATTCTGCCACGTTCCATTGACACAATGTCAAAGACAGCAGTTTGGACATCTTAGAGGGATTGAAATTGTTCTCCTTTGAACTGCTAATTCAGTGTAGGGAACCAAAGAGATCCGAAAGAGCTAGACAGAGGGCAAAGAGTGCAAGCGGGTAGGTACCACTCTTCTACCCATGAAGAATGAGCACATACTTTATTATGATATTTGGTGGGGGGGGGGGTTGATTTAGGCTGAATTATTCTGGATATATTTTTATCTGTGCACTATACAATTATCTTAAGATGCTTTCCTACTGAGTCCGCTTCCTCTCGTGATCATCCTGTACTTCACGGAAATATGTTGAGAGTAGACCTTGAAATTGCAGAACAATGAGTTCTCATAAACTTCTGAACTGACCTCTTGAATTCAAATGATCTAACAATTCCTTTTACAAGACACTGTTTTAAAGGCTTTGCTCTGTAGGCTGTTTTTTTTTTTAACTTTTATTATTTTAAGTTTAATTTAGTCCTGAGCCATGAGTTTTTGCTTTTTCAGTTTTGAAAAAGAAATCTTTTTCTTCCGTGAAACCTCCTCTTCTGGTTCAGGATTAATTTGTTCCTTTGTAGTCATGGCCAGCTCGATGCGGCAGGGGGCGCTCATGGATGGGTTGATCTGACCATGACTTTTGTTAAGTCCAGCAGTGCATCTTGGGGGCTTTGTTCACCTGGAGGTGTTCAATGACCAGAGAATACACACCGAAATCCGTTAGGTTCAGCATTCCTTACTGCATTTTTAAGCATATGAGGCAAAAATCCAGTGTTCTTTTTGGGCCACCAAATCTGGGGCCAACCTGACTGACCTGGCCACATTGCAATGTCGGAAGGGCACACACTGCTTCTGCAAAATGACATCTTTCAAGTAATTGGTGGCTTTCTGGATAAGCATGCCTTTGAGGACCTGGGCAGTTTTAACGGGTGATCTTGAAGTAACCCCAAAGACTCGATCCTTTTGATTTGCAGTCTTTCGTAGGATTTTCTGGGTCACGTGAGTAGCGAACCATTTTGGCAGGTCACCTCAGGCCAGGACCGCAAGAATCTTGTGGGTTACATTTATAAATTCAAGACTCATGTCAGTTATGATTTGTTCTATAAAATTGCCTTCATCAGTTTTAATCTTGCTTGAAAGACAGCAAGACTAGTCTCGAGATAGTGGAGCAACACTTTTGGCATCAAGATGTTCGAGGAATTCGGAGTGCTCAGATACCAACTTCAGAAGCGATCACAGCGATGGTGTTTGCACAGTCTCTTTCCTCCCACTTCTGGACTTCTGCTAGTTTGTTCATTCATAGAGGTTGATGGGTTTTCATAGTTTGCTCATCTTGGAGGTCTTCTTGTCCTTTTTAAGGTTTGATTTCTCGAACCTTGGCTGATTTCAGTGCAACAGCCTCACAGTAAACTTGTTGCCATGCTTCTGAGATCCAGAAAGATGTCCACTTGAGGGATGTGAACAATTTGATGTTAATCTTGATATTAAAACCATTTTCGCAGGATGCAAGATGTATCCTTTAAAAAAAAAAACACCAAACCTTAAAGAGACTGAACAAGTAGATTACTGAGAGAACTTCTCTGTAACTGACCGCTTATTTCAGTTATGTTGTAACAAGCTTTGTTTGGATTAAACCCGGGCATATATGAACAGGAACACCACTAGTTGCATATTATCTTTTACTTACACTTGTACATATTGTTTTTCAAACTTTCAAGGTTGCACAACTAGCTTATGTTTTTGAAGCTGCAAAAAAGGCAGCCTACATTATGTAATGTTCTGTCTTGCTTTTTTGTCTTGTTCAGATCAATTATTGTGACTTCAACACTTTAATTTAGTAAACCTGCCTTAGAGATTAACAGATACCTCTAAGAACAATTCACTTGGAAGGCATTGCTTAGGGATCCCAGTACTAAAGCAGGACCTTGGATACTTCCAAGCTATCAAGAAGGAACAAAGACCTGAGTTTCAACATAGGGAATGCTGTCTGTAAACACCAATCATTGTGGTTTGCTGTTGTCAACACATTACATTTCATCCAGATAGAGACTCAGGGATGACAAATCTTTACTCTGCGAGAACTACTCAAAATAGCCATCAGTACAACATATGGCCAGGGCTACATTAAGATTTTTGACTTGACAGTAAATTAAAAAGCTCTACATCTACAGTGGGAAGGTTTCATTTTGAGGTCATTTTTTTTCATCCAGTTCAGAGTTGCTGAGTTGTTTTAACCCTTTTCCATCAATGTCCTTATTTTCTTTCCTGTATTCCTCCTTGTAGTTGAACAGTAGAGGATCCAGAATATACAAAACAGATATTGGGATTTTCACAGAATTTAGAGATCTTGTAATTAAAATATGGTGAACAGTATATATTATAAATTTATATTTAAAAGTACTCTGAAACTTATTTTATCAAAGCCACTTGGAATCACATTATGTTGATTTATAGGTGTTAGTTTCTATTAGAATGATATATTTGAATTAAATTTTATGTGTCAGGTGCTCGGTGAATAAGGTAACTATCTCCCTCTGAGAAGAGTATCATTAGGTAAATTAATCTACCATGTAACTCACAAAATGACCTTTATCGTTACCCCTTTCTAGACTTATCATGTTATTCTTTTAGAAAATATGTGAATTTAGATAGAACATGATAACTCATGTTGAATTATCATGTTGTGCTCTGATTCTGTTAGCTTCAGGAAAATTAGGTGATTTCTGTTGCTGTTTTGCATCTCTGTACATTACTGTTCAAATCAGAGTAATTCATAAGAAATGCTTATGACGCAGTGGGTTAAACATTGGACTACTCATTGCAAGGTTCAAATCCAATAGCTTGTTCAGTCTACCAGAGAGAAATGAGGATGTCTGCTCACAAGAATATTAATAGTATCAGAATTTCTCTATACTGTCACAATGAATGAGAAGCAATTGGACAGCAGTTGGGGGTGGAGGTGCTAAGGGTATTATCAGTTCAGTTAAAATTTATGAAGAACTTTATATCCAAGTCTTTTAAATTAAGTGTAGGAGACCTGTTGTTTTTTTTTCATTGAAGTATTATGTGCATAGAGGGAGTAAGGATAATTATACAAAGAGCTGTGGTTTGAGAATAAATAATTTTGAAGATAAAATTAGAAGCTCTGGATTTGCATTTTGGGACTTTGGACAAGCTATAGAAACTTGTTAGGCATGTTTAATAGCATCTCTAGAATTTGATTTGTTTTCTGTGAAACCATACAAATAGCACTGACTTTACCTATCTCTTTCAAATTAAAATATAACAAACAGAATTTTGTAATAAATTACCTGGTGTAGGAAAAATTAGAAAGGATCAAGAATGTAGGTTATTTTCATGAACCACAAGATGTGGCACATTCTTGCAACTCAAAGCACAGGTTAAAGACTAGCAGACACCGAATTCAGTCAAGACACAAAGGAGCTTCCAAAGCTCGTGACCCACATTGGACGAAGAAGATCTGCATTGTAACAAGATCCCTAGATGATTCAATACACATTAACATTTCAGAATCACTGGCTAGAAATACTTGCTCTTGATTATCTCTTGGCACTAATAATAACTGTGTAGTCGATGTTGCCTAGAGAAATAAATTTGTAGAGACTCGTGTGTAAAACAGAAAGATTTATATATAAGAACTATTAAATATCAAGAAAACACCCCAGCTCAGTACAAATCAATCCATAAATCTGATATTAGCCAATATGTCTGATATCATACCTTCAGACTCATGAAACACATGCAAATGATACCAAATTCAGGAAGATCACAGGCCAGTAAGTACAAAGTCTTCTGGATCCAGTGGGGATAGAAGTATCTCAGCACTGATAGGGGTCTCCATGTGGCTCCTCCAGTTCCCAGGGCACAGGGTATATGAGCATAGTGCCATGTGTCTTATCAGTACTGTATCTTTTAGAGAATGAGTTTTGTGTCTTGTCAGTAGAGAGGCTTCAAGGGGGTCAGCAGAGAGAGTTGTCTCCTGCCTCCAAGGTGGAAATCCAGGACTTCTCATGAGAAGGCCTTGCCCATAGAGAGGCCTCACTGGCTATGACCCAATTGACAGACTAGACTCCACCCCTTCACTCTTGGTCCTCTTAAGTTCCAAAATGATACCAGATTATGTAAATACCATGATAGCCAACTGCCTGTAAACTAAGTTTCACTGAAGAGAGAGCCATTGATATTTAGGTCTTGGAGTATTTCCCTTTTTTGTCTTTGCATTTCCTCTGGGACCTCTCCTCCAAGAACAGAATCATCTAGCTGTCCTATTTAGACACAATGATCAGTGTATCCAATAACCAGTCATTTCAGCATTTAGGTTATTCATAACAACTGGAGATAAGTTATGTGTTTGACCTAGTAGTGCCTGTTTGCTGTTGCTGTGTTTATATTCTCATGCAAGACATCTATTCACATCTGTTCTGCCTTACAGTCACTCAAAGGGCATTATCAGAAATGGGTATTCAAAGTTCTTGTCAGACTTTATATTTTCACATTTTCTTGGCAAAAGATGCATGCAAAAATGTCATTTCCCAGGACCCCTAACTTAAAGGCTGATTCTCCAGTAGGTTTCATTTTTTTAGCAATGTACTGCATTTTGTTATTTTGTAGATAATTTCATCATATCCAAGCCTAGTATAACCTGTATCTGAAATAGCAATGTGTTTTTTTTTAAATTTCAGTAGCATCATTGCTCTAGTATAAATTTACCGACTCTGGAAATGCTACATTGGAGTACAAGTCATTTGCCTTGTGTTGGTCTTGTACAAAGCTAGCAAGTCAGAAATTCTAAAAGGGTGCTGCACTGCAACACATAACTCACCCTAGAAACCACTTATTGGGGGACTAGTTTCATATTATAATAGTCTGAAGAAAATATCTCCATAAAATCAAAACCCATTTCTCCAAATTTATTTGATCTGGGAATAGAGACGCTCCCATTTTTTTCTCTCATGGCTCAGCATAAATTCTAAGTGAGAGTAACTAGATAGGTCACAGTATAACTGCCCTGGTGGATTGCTGAGGTGATCTTTTTTATGGTTATAGAAGGACTTGCCTTTTTCCTGGGACATAGAGACAGGTCACTACTAATATTGTATATCATGCAGTTTATTCTATCTAACTGATATTCTGTTCAAGCTAGATTGCAATTGGTGATGATAAAATACACTTTTTTTTTTCAAAATATACACTTTCTTCTGTCATTTTTAGGAGAAGTCACATATCTGAGAACTTCTCAATGTTCACTGAATTCCTTCTGGAAGTCAACTATAGATTAGTGAATAACTGTGCATCTTCAAATTAGAAAGAGAGAAACCCACAAATATAATCCTACACACAGTTTTGGATGTAGTATTCTTGGTGCTATTGCTACAAGTGGTCAAATAAGCTCATAGACACTGACATGTTGTATCATCTTCTCAATTGTTATTTTTGAGGTCTTCTTTGCAACCATTGTGTCAACCTCATTGAGGCCTTTCCTCTTTTTTTGCTGCTCCAGCACATTGCCAAGCATGGTCTATAAGAGGGACTGGTCTTTTCTGGGAACGTGCCCAAATGACTTGAGACAAAGTCTTACAATCCTTGCTTCAACAAAACTTCCTGGATCTACTTCCTCTAAGAAAAACTCATTTGTTCTTTTAGAAGCCCATGGGTCTTTCATTATTCTCCATCAATTTATAACTCTAATGCATCAATTATTTTTTCTATCTTCCTTATCGAATGTCCAATTTTCATAGACTTATGAGGTGACTGAAATACCATAACTTGGGTCAGGCACATCTTGGAGCTCCAAGTAGCAAGTTTGCTTTACACCAACTTAAAGATACCTTGTGCAGCAGATTCACCACCTCCTATCTCCTGATTCCTCATTCCACGAGCATTGATTTGTGGATCCATGCAAGACAGATCTTTAACAACTTCAATCTCATCTCTGTTTATCACGAGGTCACTCATTGGTCCAATTGTGTAGCTGTTTGTTTTCTTTCCATTCATTTGTAAAATGATGCAATCCTGACTTTCTCCCACAAGTTCTTCCAATTCTTCTCTATGTCAGCAATCAAGCTTGTGTAACTGCATATTGAAGGGTGATAGCCATCTTTTGCTCCCTCCCCCCTTTTTCACCATCACTGGATTGTTATAATATTTCATTATGGGAAATGGAACATAAGCCATGAGAAAAAGAGAAGATGTAAGATTGTTATCTAAAATCCTGATATCATTTTAGCAACCAAATCATATAACTTTTTTGTCAAAGGAAAAAGGGCAGAATTAACAGTATGATTAGAACAGGTGCATATGAGTAGTGCATATGGATGCACTATCTTATTAAAATCATGTCTAAATCTCAAAGTTTGTTAATGGAGATTGTCATAAAAAGGAAATCAGCTCCTATTTTATCAAACACAAATCTAAGATAAGTTGGTTTTCAAAAAAATATACTTTTACTTAGCTAACAAAATTTTACATGTGGAAAAATTTCAGATAAAGTACATTTAATAAATACTTTAACATGTTTATGTGGTTCTGAATGAGGAAATGACTACCTTGAAGGTGTCCAAAACTCTTTCTCATGACTTCATAATTCCACACTAAGTTTCCTGACTACAGACCAAGGCACATCCATCCTCATGCATTGCTTTGTATTTGAAAGATAAGTGGATAAGTATAAAAATTTGAACATTTATATTCATACTATGAAATCAAGGTTTTAAAGTTATGATTGATTTTTAAGGTGCAAAAGATCACTAATGCATGAGCATTTAAATATCTAAATTGGATGTAATAATACTTTTTATTGAAGATTGAAAATGGCCTGTGCTTTTAATGTTAATAGTTTTCAAACATCTACTAATAGGTAGGCCTATTAATGTAATGAATGCTTAGCACCCTCATTTGCATAATGTGGGAGTTGAGCGTGCCTTTTTCTCTTTCTTTTTCATGCTGAGAAATTATCTATGTATTAATTCGCACTTGGTAACTTTTCCTAGTTCATGACTCTTTGCAGTGTACTTCATCACTAAAAGGGCAGTATTGGACAGCAAAGCACATTTTTTTCTTTTTTTTCTTTTAAAACCGTGATCTCTAGTATACTGCAAGAGGACTTGAAATGTGGAGGGCCTCAGATATCTTGTTGTGAGGTGCTTTAAGTGCATACCTGAATGTGATAGGTAAGGATTTGTGTCAACTTAGCTGGGCTAGGTAGGATTCTCAGTGATTTGGCAATTAACGTCTGGTAATCCTCTGTGACATGAGCTAGCATAATGTAACCACAGTGACTCAATTACAAGCCTCCATAACTGTCCTGATCCCTGGCCAACGCTGTCCCTTGCTCACATATCACTTTGTACTTCAAAAGATAAGTGAAATTAACTATAAATATTTGAACAATTAAATTCATTATATAAAATAAAGATTTTACATTTGACTGACTTTTAAGTTGCAAAAGAACACTAATGCATGAGTATTTATATATGTGTGTGTGTTTTCATGCCTTAAATGCATATACATACACATATATCATCTATCTATCTTCTATACATCTATCTATATGCTCTGAGGGCACAGTACACATTGGGCTATCAACTGCAAGGTCAGCAGCTGGAAACTACTGTCTACTCCTTGGCAGAAAGGGATAGAGCTGATGCTTTCTACTCCCATAAAGAGTTACAGCCTCTGAAACCCACGGGGGCAGATCTCCTCTATCCTAAAGGGTCACTAGAGGTGGGATTCAGTTTGATGGCATACATGTATATGTGTTTGTGATAAATGTATATATACCTCATTGATCTGTCATATATAAGTAAACACATATACACGCATATGTGTTTGTGATATATATATATACACACACATATATGTATAGTTAATAGATGTATAGCATAGGTTGGTCATACTGTGTTTGCTTGCATGTTGCTGTGATGCTGCCCAGCTACGTCACCACTATTCCAAATACCAGCATCAAAGCATCAAAAAAAGGTAGAAGTACTAAAAAAGTTACTGTGCTAAAACAAACTCACCAATGAATAACCACGTAAGAGGACAGCACATAGTTGAGAATCAAGAGTACTAAAGGAAGAAGTTCAATTACACTGAGGGAATTACCAAAAAACAAAGCTCTATTAAACTAACATAATTCTTCTTCATTTGCTTCAAGAAGCTGACTGGAAAATATCCACATTTGATATTTGGTCATATTCCAAAGAAAGGTAACCCAACGAAACATGGAAATTTTTGAACAATATTATATTCAAGTAACATTTTGCTGAAGATCATTCAACAGCAGCTGCAGCAGTACATAGACCGCAAAAAATTCAAGCTCAATTCAAAAGAGAACTTGGAATAAGGGATATCATTGCTGTTGTTAGATGGTTCTTTGTGGAAAGAACACCAGAAAGATGTTTACGTGTTTTGATGACTATGAAAATTCATTCTAATGTGTGGATTAAAACAAACTACAGAAATCATTGGGAAGATATTCAAACCATTTCTTTTGCTTTTATGAAATATGTGCTGATCAAGAGGCAGTCTTTCAAATAGAATAAGGAGATGTACACAGTTTAAAATTAAGTGGGGCATGATTCAGTGTTGTGTCCTCACATCATACTTATTCAATCTGTATGTTGAGCAGATAATCTAAAAAGCTTTTTGATGCCATCAGGTTTGGAAGAAAGTTTATTAACAGCATACAAAATGCAGATATCACAAGCTTGAATGCTAAAACAGTGGGGAGATAAGCACATGCTGATGATCATCAGAGACTAAAATCTTCAGTATGAATTGTAAAGAAAATAAAAATGTATCTAGAACAATAAAATAGATTAAATATTAAAATTATCAAGAATATCACTTAGAGCACTAAAGTGGACATTGAATAAAAAAGAAAATTCAATGCATTTAAATAATATTTCTGTCATTGGAAATACTTTGCATTATCAGAAAAACAAACAAATTTGTCTTGGAATAAGTACAACAACTGACCTTTTAATGAGGATGGTGAGACATCAACTCTCAGATTTTGGACATGTTTTTATGATACACCATTTCTGGAGAATGATCTTATGCTTGGTTAAAATGAAGAAGCAGTGAAAAAGAGGAACACACTCAAAGAGATTGTTTTACACAGTGGTTGCAGCAATGGGCTCAAATGTAATAGCAATTTATTTATCACAAGGCTTTGTTTTCTCCTGCTATACATAGAACTGCTATGAGTCTGAACTGACATGGTATTAAGTAAATATATAAAATATTAGTTATGTGTTATCATATATTGTTGGATTTCATATATATGCATGTATATGTGTGTGTGTGTGTATAAAGCCCAAACTGCCATTGAGCCAACTCTAACTCATGATGACCTTATACACCAGGGTAGATCTAACCTTTCCATCCAAAACCACTGGGGGATTTTGAAACTATCACTTGTGGTGGGGGAAAAACAAAGAGCCTTATCCTTCATATGTATGTTTATATATATGAAGGATAAGGCTCTTTATATATATATATATATATATATATATATATATATATATATATATATATATATATGAGAGAGAGAGTTGGTTAGTTAGTTAGCTAAGGATAGATTGGAATCAATTCCTATACAGGATGTTGCCAAGTTGAGAATTTTATAGATGAGTCTTCTGGAAAAAACAGTCCGTGCATTTTTGAGAACTTTAATGTACAATTGACACTTCAACAAATGTCTGCAATGTTTAGAATGTCTTCAAATCTTCAGGGAGGATCCACTCCTCTTATCCTTGTCAACACTTGTGTATCTGTATGCACCACTCCTTTTACTTTATTCCCATATTTTGTTAATATATTTACACTCTTTAATTTATAACTTCATCATAAATTCCACCTGCAGATTCTCCACCACGTATTCAGTTAATCTTGTATTTTGTTATGTATTTGCTATATAATTTTTTGTTCATTCTCCTCTTGATGATTACTCTTTTGAAGATCCATTTTAAGCCACATAAATTGCTCTTATTGGTATAATTTTAGTATTAGTGCACATTCTGCATGGTGACTGTTTTCAAGTCATTGTGAATGGAAGTGTTTCCCTTATCTCACAACTATCAGAGGCTGAATATTTAATTTGAGGCAGTTCACCTGAGCATATCGCAAAGAAGTACCCCATGCCTTTTCTTTCATTTGTTCTCCTAAAATTTGTGGTAAGCTAGACCTCTATCTTGTCTCTATCATGATATTTAATCCTGCAGCCATTCATTCTCGCTTGCTTTTTTGTCTATCAATAACCACATCATGAGGCATTTAGGTGGTTTAATTATTTTTTTTTCTTTTTTTTTAGTTAGCAGTAGTTAATGTTGGTGGCAATCAGGGTTATGTAAACCTTATGTTTATCTCAAACAAATTTGTATAGTTGTTCTAATTTCTGTGACAACACCGGACCTATTTGTTAGGAGTCCTCAATGAGTCAGTCCTATCTTGAAGTGAGTTTTAAAGCCTTGCACCCGCACACAGTTGTTTTGTATTATTTTATCATGACAAAACCTCCCCATCTGCCTTACTTAATATGTACATAATTGGTAATGGTTTCTGTCTATGCAAACGTGTTGCCACTGACTTCCTGCAGATAATGCAGCTCATTATTCTTCTTGGTGTCGAACTTAATCAGATGATCTGAGTTTTGCTTTTTTAGAGATGAAATATTACTTTAGCTCTAGGACATTAACAAGAAACACAATGCAACTGCAGACTGAAATGCCACTTATAACCCGATTTTCTAATGTGTTATGCTAATACTGCCAAGCAGATGTTATAGTCCTGTGACGGTTTCACATAAGCTGCTGGAGGAAAGACAGGGGAGGCTTTCTGAATCGATAAAGCACATCATAGTAATGATGATGGGAGACAATTGCATTTCTGGTAACTTTTTGATGATATTCCCATGGGTCATACGGCTGTTTGGGTTGATCTGTCGAGAGAGAGAGATCTACTGACCCTTTCAGTTGGTTCTTACTGTGACTCATCTCATCTGACAAAGAGCCAGATATGATGTTTGTTCTTTGAAAAATGCCAGACGCAGTGACGTAAAAGTTCGCACAATTCACAAGTGTTCATAAACCGACTTTCATAAAACCAATTCTAACTTAGTTTAACATTAATAAACAAAGTGCTGTTCTCAGTTTATCTAGTGGCCCCTTCCCCTCCAGTGTAGACAAGGGTGACTACTCTGGGGGGAGTATTTAATTGGGTGAAATGATTTAGCCTCTTGAACAACTGGTTAGAACCCACTTTCATCGATGTAAGTCTTGAGTGGTATCTCCAAAAACCTGTCAGACTTTCTAGGTTACTGTGGGTTGTTTACAATTGTTTCTCTCTTTCTTTTCTTAATTAAAGATTAATTTTTGCTTTGTGATTTTACAAAAGGCACCCATATATTTTAATATGATATTACGCTCATAGCAATGATAATGTTTTTAATTGCTTACACATTTCTCAGAAAGTGCATGATTAGAGAGCAAGATAACTGGTGAGTGACAATAAAGAATTGAAGTCAATTTTCAGATATCTTACATCATCATCTTTAATGCTTATCTATTTCCATCTATAATTGTATTGCAATGAGTAAAATACCAATATAAGGATAAGGAAAACATGAAATAAGACATTACCAATTGACAATGATCATAATTGCTGGGAAAAGTCAATATTCCACTTCACTGACACCAACTGGTTCAGTCAATTGAATTCATTATCAGTTCTGTTCCCTTCTGTTCTGACACCAGCTGAACATCCAATGCTTCTTCCTCTGACAGTAGGATTCCAGAACTGGGTCAGAACTCGCAAGTTGTAAGACACATGCTACAGTCTTCCAACTTTGCCTAAGACCTCAGATGATAGTCACGGTCTGGGGATATCTAGTGACATTCTCACTCCTCACTGCTGGATAAAAATTTGAGGGTTTTTGTTTCACTACTTCCTCATAATACCTGCCATAAGCTCAGAGACCCCATTTCCCCTATTTGTGAGCTATTGGATTCCATTATTCTAGGGTTATATAAGAGCAGTATGCTTAAATTTTCCATTGTATTACAGCAAAAAGAATACAACACTGCACAGATTGAGGTCTAGGGCGCACTTGAACAACAAGAAAGACCATGAAGATTATATACACCGAGTCTATACTAGGGACTCAGTAGAAGTCCCCTTCCTGGCTCATCAGTTATTAGGATGGTCAGACATTACCTGAGTCATCACCTGTGTGAGTACTTCAATCACAGGTAAATGTCAAAATCTTCAAAGGTAAAACTTCAGAACCTAGGACAAAGTCTGCTTTGTAGTAAAGCTAATTGCTTTCTTGCTGTGATTGTTAGGTACTATCAAAATTGCTCTTGTTAATGTGGAGCAGCCTTACATAAAACATTTTTCGGTCCTGTTATCTCCTCATAACCTTTGTCAGGTTTGAGTTCATTGTTTCAGCCACTGAGTCAATTTATGTCATTGAAGTTTTTCCTCCTACTCACTTGTGTTAGGGTTCTCTAGAGAAAGAAAACTTAGACACATGGTTTTATAAATATAGATAGATAGATAGAATATATATGTGTTTGTATACACACGCACAGGTTTATGTAGTGAGAAGGAATACAACAGCTAATGCATCCACACAACAGTACAGACAACTCAGTTCAACTCATATTCATAGAACAGTTAATATACTGAAGGTCCTTCAACTCAAGCCAGCTACTGGCCCAAGGTCAAGGAAGCAGACTGTTGAATCTGCCCTAAGACAAGACAAGCAGACTTGGCCCACCATCAACAGACAAGAACAAGTGGGGCAGTAACAGCAGGAAGATGAGAAGCAGAGACGAGTAGCTCAATAGCATAGCATAGCAGGTCCTGATTGAGCCTGAAGCTCTCTTGATGCACAGCATTCAACAGGATCCATGGGTTGCCTTGATCTGCAGGTGGTGAAGCAAAGAACTATCTCAGACAGCAGAGCACTAGGCTAACCAAAAAGACAGAGATAAAAATCTGCTCTCTGAAAGACATTTATCTGCATTGCCCTCCAAACAAGTTGTGAACTGACTGACAATCTAAATTCAACCCACATGTTCCTATGGGGCCATAGAGTTGGTTCCAACTCATAATGACCTTATTGTAAGAGAATGAAACACTGAAAAGCCCTGTGCCATTTTCACAATCATTAGCTCATGATAGCAGAACTTTGCCAATTCACCTCATTGAGAGTCTTCTTTTGTGTTTATCTTATACATTACCAAGTTGATACAATTTTCCAGACACTGCCCCTCTCTGAGACTGTGTCAAAATACATCCCATCCTCAATTCGAAAGAGCATGGCCTTCTCTGAGAATTCTGGGAAATGTGGTAATTCCTTCTTAGAGGCAGGAGACACTATCTCTCTGCTCACTCTCCAGGAGGCATTGCAGCTGACAAGACACATGACAGCATGTTGATAGACCCTGAGGCTGGGAAACTACAGGAGCAACGGTGAAACCCCTGCCAGCACTGAGATGCTGCTACAGCCACTGGATACACATGATTCTGCACCAAATGGCCTGTGATTGTCCTGGTGTCAATGCAGGTGCTTCTTGAGTCTGAAGAGGACTTATGGATTGGTATCAGACATATGGGCTAATATCAGACTTATAACCTTGGACTGGACTGGGCAAGGATGTTTTCCTGATGTACAGTTGTGCTTGTATATAAGGCTTTTTCTTATACACATATGAGTGTTTATGAATTTGTTTCTCTAGTGTACCGAGACTAACACATGCATATAAAGAACTATCATTGTATATATAAATACATAAATCAAAGACATCAACTCTAATTTGGTCTTCCCTATTCATGGGACAATTTTTCCATGCACAGGAGGTAAATGAAATTATCATGGTTTGTATCTTTCAGTTGGAAATAATTCTGTCATTGAATAATTGCCAACTCTTAGTGACTTTATAGAATAGAGTAGAACTAAGCTTGTAGCTATTTATGGGAGTAGAAAGCAATATTTTCTTTAGTGTATCCATTGGTGATTTGGAGTTACTAACTTTATATTACCATTCCAGTATATAGTGCATTATGCCATCGGGGCACTTCAAGATACCAGAGTCCTCACATGATCTTTCTTTGCTTTACTTTAAAGTAAAGTACTTTAAAGATTTATTTGCCCATTGAAATATGCCATTTGATTTCTTGACTGCTGTGCACATAGGAGTAAACTGCAGACACAAGTAAAGCTAAATCATAGGCATCTTCAGTCTTCTCTCCATTCATCTTGAGTCTACTCATTTGTATAATTTGTCTAATTGTGAATATTTAAATATACATAGACAGATACATATACACATATGATATCAAAGTAATCCATATTGAAATCTTTGATTTTCATTAGTAAGTGCTTCTAGCAACTTGGTTTTCTGGAAGCGAGGTTTTGTCATTTGCATATCATAAATTGTTGATGAGTCATACTACAATTCTGGCGCTGTGTTCTTCATTTAGTTATTTCTCAAATTATTTTCTCAACATCCAAATTGACTAAATATGGTAAAAATACACCCCTGATGTACAACTTTCCTCATTTTAAACCAGGTACTATATTTTTATTCTGGTCACATAAAAGCCTCCTGGCCTGGGTACATGTTCAGCATGAGCGCAATGAAATGTTCTGTAATTCTTTTCCTTGGAATGTTGCCCATACTTTGGTATGATCCAGAGAGTCAAATCTATCTTGTATTTCGCTGTTCTACTTTACCAACCATGATATCCTCTTCCAGGGACTAGTCTGTCCAATTAACATATCCTAAGCTAGTGATAAATCTTGCCACCGTCTCTTTAAAGATACATTGTGGACGTACTTCTAAGACACAATGCATATTTATCATTCTTCTGATTGTCTACAGTAATGTCAAAAGCTCAATAATTCAAATGCAACTATTCTTTGGTGTCCTTTTCCATTGTACACATTTAATATGCATATGAGCCTACTGAAAATACTGTGGCTTGGGCCAGCCATATTTTTTCTCTTCAAAGTGACATCCTTACTCTTCAGCACCTTGAAGAGGTTTTATGCAGTAGATTTACCCAATTCAATACCTCATTTGATTTTTTTGACTGTTGTTTCCATTGATTTTTTGATCCAACCAAGACAAAATCCTTGACAACTTCGATCTTTTCTTTTGTTTATTA
This sequence comes from Nesogale talazaci, assembly GCA_004026705.1. NCBI lineage: Eukaryota > Metazoa > Chordata > Mammalia > Afrosoricida > Tenrecidae > Nesogale > Nesogale talazaci. The sequence goes on from PVJH01019082.1 coordinate 29,193, forward strand.
TGTTGCTGTTTATTGATCTAGCTTTGCAAATTTTGCTTTTCTTCATATTGAGTTGCCATCCATAATGAAGGTTGCAATCATTGAGCTTTATCACCAAGTGTTTCAAGTCCTCCTCACTCTCAGTAAAAAAGGTTATGTCATTTGGGTATTGCAAGTTTTTAATAAATCTTCCTCCTATTCTGATGCCTCATTTTTCTTCATATAGTCGAGCTTCTCAGATTATTTGCTTGCTATACAGATTAACCGTGGTAAAAGAATATGACCCTAATACACAACTTTGCTGATTTTAGAAATGTCTGATTTAGAAATGCTGATTTTAGAATTTTTGAATAGTCAATAAAACTCAAGTAAACATCTTATAGTATTCTGCCCTTTCAGCCAAGATCTTTCTGATGTCAGTAATGATATCCTCTTATGCCACAACCTTTTAAAATCTGACTTAAAATCCTGGTAGCTACCAGTCTACATAGTACTATAGTTGTTTTAAAATTTTATGAAGCAAAATTTGACATGTTTGTGATACTAATTATATTGTTTGATAACTCCAACATTCTGTTGTATGACTTTTTTTTTTTTGCAACATCTACAAATCTGGTCATCTTTAATTTTCAGTACTCCAGTCTGTTGTCCAGGTATCTATATTCCAGATTTATTGGCAAAGATGAGTGGGAGTTTCAAGTGTTTCTTTAGCTGATTAAAAAAAAATCAGGCTGAGCCCCGGTGGAGTAGTGGTAGTGCGCGGGACTACAGCCCACTAGGATGGAGGTTCAATTCCAGCAGTGGGACTGGGCCTCCTACTCTCACCACCAGAGAGCAGTGATGTCCCCCCTCCCACCAAAAAAAAAATCAGTGTCGAAGACTTCTGGGAAGATGGCAACTGAGTAACACATACCAGAGGGACTCCACTGAAATTAGCCCAGGAGAATCACTGAGAGGGAAATTCAACACTACCAGATGACAGGAGGAACATCATAAAGATAAGTAGACACAGATCCCCAAGGTTTTGAGGGATTGGAGGCTTTTGACTTACCACAGTGGACCTAAGGTTGACCTTAGCTCCGCCACTGTCTCAGTCAGAGTTGGGATCATTTGGGATCATTACCTCAACACAGCTACAATTTGTCTCCACCTTGGGGCAGAGATTAAATTCTTGCAGCCCCATGATCAGGGATCTGGGCTCTGCTATATTGTTACTTTTCTTTCCCTCGCTTCTCTCTATCCTTCCACAGACTCAGCAGGCTTAGTGTGTTTTTTTTTCCTCTCTCCCTTCCATTTTCTCTCACATGCCATTGCTGATCTTCAGACCACTCCCAAAAGCCTACAGCTTTTACAACTTCACTCTGCACAGCTGAGAGAGCTCTACCCATGCTCCACAGCCTGAGGCTGGGGAAAGTTCATCTGTCCTTCACCAGGGGATATTCTGCTCAAATTCTTCTCAGGGAATCCCTGCCTCTGTGGTTGAGGAAGCTCCTATCTGTCCTCTGTGGTCCTATGTGACTGAGGGAAATACTTTCTGCCTAATTCAGTTCCTCACAAGGTCTATGGCAGCTGGGTCACACTGCTGTAGGACCCTTTCGCCATCTCCCCAGTGATCTACCTGACCAGAGGAATTCTGCCAACTATTTCAGGTGTTCTCCACCAAAGCAGTCAATCCACTAGCCTTCAGTGGCAATCCCCTAGCAAGGCACCCTCTGGGGTGCCCCACACTGCCATGGGTCACACCATAATGGTTTCTTCTGATATCACCCAGTACAGCACCATCCTTGTGCGTCCACAACAATCCAACCAGTGTCCACTGAGAGCACAATCCAACTTGTCCTCCAAATAACAGAAAACTGGCTGACTAGGGAAAGAGTGAAACCATAGGAGGATAAAGTGGTAGGCCAATTCCATAGTGAAATTATCATAAGGTAGTTCAAAGGAGCATTTCTATGAGTTGCCAGAGAGAGCCAGTATTCTTCAACACCCTGGATAATGGCACCTCGTCCTTCTAAAGCAATGCAAAGCAAACAGCAGTCAGTCCCAATGACCTCAGTGCAAAAACAGCATAAACAAAAAGCAATAGTAGAAGATGTCCTGAACCTAACTATGTGCATAGCAGAAATAGACATTGATCTGCCACAGAAAGAAATTTTCAGAATACTGCTTGAAATCATACAGAATATGAGGCAAACAATATAGAAAAAAAAGGATGATATAATAGAGGAGATAAAAGTCCATACATCAAAGGGAAATCCAAGAACTTAGGTGAGTTTACATAAACCAGTAGCAAACTCATGGACTTAGCGAATCAATTGGAGGAAGCAGAGAGCTGCACCAGTGACCTCGTGGACAGCAAACCAGTCTTTAACAAATGTGAACAAATTATAATATCATCAGAGAAGGTGAGGAAAACCTAAGAGCTTTGTCTAATGCTATGAAGAGGAACAACATCAGAATAACTGGATTACCAGAGGAAGACACAACAAAGAAGCAATCTGCAACAATAGTGAGAGAATTCCTGGAGGTAAGCTTCCCCAGTTTAATGATTGAACAAGGCAACCATTTAGGAGGATGAAAGAGCACCTGCTAGGCAGAATCTCAAGAAATTACCAAAGCACATAATAGGTAAACTATTCAACTTTGAGGAAAAGGAGAAAACCTTGTGAACAGCTAGGGAAAAAAAAAAAAGCAATCACATTTAAAGGTTCCCTAATAAGAATATGCTAAGACCTATCAGCAACACTATGAACAGGGGAGAGAGGATTAACATATTCAAAAAATTGAAGGAAAATATCACAAATTCAAGAAAACTCTCCTCAGCCAAATTATCTATCTAGATAGAGGGAAAAGTTAGAATCTTCCCAGACAAGGAGAAATTCAAAGAATACATTAGGAGAAACCCATCCATACAAAATATACTTGCCGACCAAGCATGGGCAGAAGAACAGAATTCACCAAGCATAAATAAGACACTATCATGTAGAGCAATCTCATGTAGAACAACAAAAAGAAAACAGCTCACAAGATAGCTTTCGTTGATGGGTAGAAAGAAATCAAGAATAACACATATACACACACACAACACACTGATAAGAAAGGAAGGTAGGAAAACTCCCAATACAAGAGGTATAAAATGACATCATAGAGTCCACAGATAGAGATAATAGTACTGAATATCATTGGACTGAACTCAGGCATTAGAAAACTGAGGTTAGTAGAATGGCTTAGAAACCATCATTAGAAGTCATCAATTTGCTGCCAATGGAAAACACATCTCAATACTACAGAGAGAAATAAGCTGAGAACCAAAGACTCAAGAACAGCATGCCAAGCAAACAACAATTCAAAATATACAGGGGTAGCAATCCTAATCTCTGATAAAATTGAACTCAAAATGCAAATCATAAAAAGAGATAAGGAGAAACACTATATAATGCTCAAGGGAATGATAGACACTGAACAATAAGCATTTAAAGCATATATTCTCCAATGAAAGACCCACTGGATACATCAACCAATCACTCCAAAAGATGAAAAAAGAAATCACGACTTCAACGGTTATAGTGGGAAAATTCAATACACTGCTCTCTGAGAATGAAAGATCACAGGGAAAAGAAACTCAACAAGGAAGTTAGAGATCCAAACAGTACAATTAAACAATTTGACTTGAGAGCTATTTACAGAGCTATTCACCAAATACAAAAAAATCATTTTCCTTTGAAGTCCACCAGACACATATTCGAAGGTAGACCACATGATGTGGCATAAGGGAAATCTGCATAACTTTAAGCAAATTGATATCATACAGACCTCTTGCCTTAATTATTATGCCATCAAGGTCAAAATCAACAAAAGGAAGGTTATAAAAACAAGAGCAAACAATTGGAGGATGAATAACTCTATTGCAAAAGGAGTATGTACTGGTCCAGAAATTATGAAATTTCTAGACACTAATGAGAATGAAAGCACAACATACCAAAACTAATGGCACACAGCAAAGGGAGTCAACAGGAACCTTCACAGCAATACATACTCACATGAAAAAGGTAGAGTGATTCATGATTGACAAAATGACACAAAATTTACAACAACTAGAGCAGAGTGAGTAAGAAAATTCTACTAATAGCAAAAGAAAAAAAAAGAATAACAATCAGGGCTGAAATTCAGGAGAGGGAAAATAAGAAAACTGTGGAAAAATTATGCTGCTAAAAATTTGTTCTTCGAAAAAATAAATAGAATTGACAGACCACTGGCAAACCTAACCAAATAAAGGAGGGAACAAATTTCAACAGCTAGAAAGGAATGAATGAGGAGACATTACATCCGACCCTAATGAAATGAAAAGGATATTGACACAGTACTACGAAGGACTGTACTCCAATGAATTCTTCAACTTGGAAGACATGGACAAATATGTCTTGTTGGAAAAACAATCCCTCCATAGATTCTCCCTCATGGATGCAAAGAAGCTCAATAAAACCCATACCAGTAGAAGAAAGAGACAAGCTTATTAAGGGATTACTAGCAAAAAAAAAAAAAACTAAAACAACCCTGGACCAGATAGCTTTACAGGATAATTCTGCCGGGTATTCAGTGATACTGAATACTACACAAACTCTTTTAAAACATCAAAAAGGAATCAAAAAAGATGGCACACTCCTGAACTCCTACAAAACTAGTATAACTCTGATATTGAATCTAGGCAAGAATCTCACAAGAATTGAAAACTGAAGAACAATATTCCTAATGAATATTGATGCAAAAAACCTTAACAAAATACTGGCCAATGGCATATATATATATATATATATATATATATATATATATATATAATTCATGATGACCAAGTGGCATTCATAGCAGGAATGCAGGGTGGGTTCAATATATGAAAGATGATTAGTATTATTTGGCACAATAACATGAAAAACTATGAGAATCACATGATAATATTGATATATGTGAAAAAACCTTGGACAACATCCAACACCAATTTTTATTTAACACATAAAAGAAATTAAGAATGGAAGGAAAACTGAAGACAATATAAGGTATATATGAAAAACCAACAGCAAACATGATAGTCAGTGAAGAAAAGAAGAACACACCCCCAAAGAAAAAGGGGGCCAACAAGGATGCCCCTTATCCCTAATCATTTAACATCATACTGTAGGTTTTAGTTAACAGCATAAGGCAAAGAAAAGACATCAAAGCTATTCGCCTGGGGAAGGAAGAGGTGAAACTATTGACTATTGTTACTTACAGATGACAAGATTTTACATATGGAAAATCCCAAAAGCTCCTCAAGGGGAGTTCTAGAAGCAATAGAGGAGTATGACAGAGTGGAAAGATAAAAGATCTAAAAACAAAAGTCTATCAGATTGCTATACACATCGAATAAGGCACAGAAGAGGAGATCAAAACGGTGGTACTCTTCACAATAACCAAGTATAAATTGAAATATCCAGGGATGTATCCGATTAAAAGAAAAAAATATATATGAGGAAAATTATAGAGCACTATTACAAGAAACTAAGTGACATCCACACATTGAAGAATATCTCATGTTCATGGATTGGAAGACTCAGGATAGTAAACATGTCAGTTATGCCTAAGGTACTTTATAAATTTAATGCAATGTCAATATAATTATCTTACACAGTCACAGTGTACACAGTATAATTGCAGTCACAGTGGTAAAAACTGTATGGTATTGGTATAATGACAGATACTTAGATCAATGGAAATGAACTGAAAACCCAGAAATAAAACAATTGGCATACAGACAACTGATCTTTGATAAGGCTCTCAAAACTCTCAAATAGGAAGCAGATGCCCTCTTCAACAAGTGGTCCTGGAAAAAAATGGATATATACAGCAGAAAAATGAAGCAAAACTCTTAAAAATTTTTTGAAACGAAACTCTTATCTCACTCCATGTAGAAGGATAAATTCAAGGTGAATCACACAACTTGGGGTAAAACTCCAATCCATTAGCAGTAGAATAGCTCCATATGGCTTTTCCCCAGGGATGTCTAACAGGAAGTAAGCTTCGTCAGTAGTTTCAGGGTGTCTCCTGCTTCCAAAAAGGAAGCAGTCTATTTCCCAAAATTCTCAGAGGAGAAGGTCATGCCCACCCAGAGGTCTCATTGACTATCTCCAGATCAACAGGCTCGACTTCACCCCTATGGTCCAAATCCTCAAATTGAGATCAGATTAGGTGACTACCACACTCATTAGGAGATGGGCAATGGACCTGAGCTGAAGTTTCACAGGGACAGAAATCCCATGGGTTAATAAACATATGAGAAAATGTTTCCAATCATTAGCCATAGGTAAATGCAAACTAAAACAACAATGAGATGAAACCTAACACCCTCAAAGATAGCCCAAATAAAATCAGAAAGCAAGAAGTGTTGGAGGGGCTGAGGGAAGACAGGAATTGTCATCCACTGCTGGTGCACCTGTAGGTATGTACAGCTACTATGGAAATCAATTTGACAATATCTAAAGCAGATGGAAATTGAGCTATCATATGCCCCAGCAATCCCACTACTGGGCATATACTGAGGAATGGATTAAAAAGCTGTGGTACATACATACAATGGAATATTTTGCAAAGCTAAGAAGCAGTGATGATTGTATGAAGCACATTGCCACATGAGAGAAAATGGAAGGAATTATGTTAAGTGAAGTAAATCAAGCATAAAGAAACAAGTACAATATGAGTCCACTGAGTTAAGCTAAAAAAAAAAAAAGAGCAATGTTAAAGGGTCATAGGGAATACTGTAAGCAAATATTCCCATGGTCCAGGTAGTGTGGCAGGAGTCAGACCAAATCCAGGGATGTATATGGTAGCCAACCAAAAAGGAGAGGGAAGATAGGAAAAAAAGAAAGAAAGAAAGAAATGGGTAGCGGGGAAACAGTTCACTGAACAGGGCACTAATCCACCCAAGGGAAGGGTATTTATATCACCACAGACCAGACTTCAAATTGGCGGTCCAAGATGTAAATGCAACATACCAGCATGAAGTCGGGAACCAGTAGAGAGGTTTGAGGGGTCATCCCCAATCCCAACTATGTGGACAGCTGCCTGTCCCCACAGAATTTACTTCAGGCCACTGAAGCTGAAGTGTACGGAAAGTGACATGTCTGATCAGAGAGCACAGAAACAAATGAAGGGAAAGAAAGAGAGTGTGGAACATATCCTGGCCCTGTGAGCCTTGAAGATAATATGCCTGCTCAGAGCAGTCAATGCACAGAGAGGACCAAATGGCTAGCCTGACTAAGAGACATGACATCTCTCACTGACCCATTTCCCTACCAGGGACAACACTAGAGACACTGTGTGGGAATTGTGCCTGATCTGACCCCACCATACTGAAGCAAATTACCAAAGGTGTGCAACGAGGTAACATATGTTGAATAAACAATCTGTAGGAGAAAGCAATGGGAATAACAGTTTCGATAGGACATGGGAGAAGGGGAGGTGGGGGAAAGGAAGTGGTGTTAACAAACCCAGGGACAAAGGAACAGCAAGTGATTCAAAATCGGTGATGAGGATGGGGTCGAGACCTGGTAGGGCTTGATCAAGGGTAATGTAATGAAGAAGAATTACTGAAACCCAAATGAAGGCTGAGCATGATAGTGAGACAAGAGAAAAGGAAATGGAAAAAACTAGGAGGTAAATAAAATTTATAAATAAAGAGATGCACATATGTAGGATGGGGAAATAGATCTAGATGCATATATTTATAAGTTTAGTATTAAGATGGCAGATGGACCTTGGTCCTCCACTCAAGTACTTCCTAAAGGCAAGAATGCTTTGTTCTATTAAATCGGCATTCCATGGTATTCATCTTCCCAACATTATCGCAGAAGGCAAAGCAGGTGCATAAGTACAATGTGGTAAAGAAAGTGGATGGTGTCTGGCTATCAACAGATACAGCGTCTGAAGTCTTAAAGGCTTGAAGATAAACAAATGTCAGCTAGCTCAGAAGCAAAAAAGTCCACATGAAAGATGCGTACCAGCCTATGTGATCACAGAGATTAGGTATCATACATCAAAGAGCAAAAAAAAATCAAATCATTTTGAGTGAGGTTGGATGCAGATTGGGGACCCAAGACCCATCTTTAGGCAACTGTTCATCCCCTTACAGAAAGGTCACAATGGAGGAAATGAGCCAGTCAGGATGTTATGTAGCAATAATGAAATGTACAACTTTTCTCTAGTTCCCAAATGTTTTTTCTCCCACTCCAGCACTCCACCCCCACCTTATGATCCCAATTCTACCTTACAAATCTGGCTAGACCAGATGATTTGCACTGATGCCTGAAACACAGGAATCCAGGACAGTTGAACCCTTCAGGACCAGTGCTGAGAGTCGTGTTACTGGGAAGATCGAGGGAAGGAGGGGTAGAAAGGGGGAACCTATATCAATGATCTACATATAACCTCCTCCCTGGGGGACGGACCATAGAAAACTGGGTGAAGGGAGACATTGGGCAGTGTCAAACATGAAGAAATAATAATTTATAAATTTTCAAAGTTTCATGAGGTAGGGAGGGTGGAGGAGGTAGGGAATCAGAAGCTGTTACCAAGGGCTAAAGTAGAAAGAAAATGTCTTTTTTTTTTTAAAATGATGATGACAACTAATGTATAAATGTGCTTGGTATATGGATGCATGTGTGTATTGTGATAAAAGCTGTCTGAGTCCTCAATAAAATTACTTAAAAATAAAGAAATAGAAAGAAATAGCACAATATAATATATTTGGAAAAGTGGCTATAAACCACTTTAAATATTAAAGAGCAAAGATATCACTTTGAATACTAAGGTATACCTGATACAACCCATGGTATTTTCAATTGTCCCATACCAATGTAAAAGTTGGACAATGAATAAGGAAGATAAAGAATCACTGATTTGCTACTGATGAAGAAAAGTTTATATATCATAAACTTATTAAAGTTTGACCAAATCTGTTTTGCAAGAAAAACCTCCAGAGTACTCCTTAGAATCAAAGATGGCAAAGCACCATATTGCATCCTTTGGACATTTTATCTGGCAAAGACCTTTCCCAGAGAAGGTCATCATGTTGGGTAAAGGAGGAGGTGTGTGAAAAAGAGGAAAACCATCATGGAGATGTATTGATACAGTAGTGGTAAGGATGGGCTCAAAAAAGCGTATGTTATGGAAATGGTTCAGAATCCAGTGTCTCATTCTGTTGTAATTGGGATTACTTAGAACCTGCTTGATGGGAGCCAACAAGAAGACAACGCATATTTATAACAATTTTACATATAAGTAGATATGAATTTCACCATATATTATTCTGTCTGTTCTTTACATTTTGTTTGTATATTTTAAAGATGGTGCTTGGAACCATGTGTAAGACAGAAATTTAGTAAAACAAAAGCATGTTATCAAGTATTGATTTTAGAATAGACCTGGATTTTTATGATTCAAGTCTGTCTGTAAACTATGGATAATAGAATTAGTATTAGAGAAGAACTAAGACTCTTTTCCTAAATTAAATTTGCCTTACTTTAGACATCTTTCTTTTTAGACATCTTTTTAAAGGAATGATTGCACTCCTTTTTTTTACTTCTATGATTAGCAGAGAATAATTCATTCAAGGAAAGGCACAAGTTTAACCACAGTAGTGTCTTTTTGACACGTAGCACAGTCTTGGCATGGAGAGCATTTATCTATGCTTATACATTTGAAAGATGCTACAACTGCACAAAACTTGTAAACATATACATTAAACATCAAAACAACCCCGCCCCCCAAACCAACTGCTGTTAAGTCATTCAAGTCAGTTTAACTCATAATGATTTCAGGTATGCAGAACAAAACTGGCAACTTTCAGAAGCAGAAAACCAAGCCTGTCTTAGCAAGCATCTCTGAGCGTTCAGCTTGGAGCAATTAAATATTTGCACCAGCAAGGAAATCTGTTGCAATCCATTAGTGGGTTTTAAAATCACTTTTGTGGGTCATGAGAAATATTACTTTATGAAATGCAACGAAATATGCAAGCATTTTGCACATATGAAGAGGGAATATAGAGTTCCTTTGAGAGAAACAAATGAGTCCTCCTCCCCACCCAGATTAAGTCTGCACGTGGAGATGGTTGATAGCATGTCTGCCACATGAGGGTATAAGGGAATTTTATGTCTCACAGGATAATGCTTTCTGGAGAGAACAGGTTTAAAAAGAGATGAAGAGGGTGTGGAAGGAAGAATGGATGGGGATGTTCAGGACGGCCAGTTGTTGCTGATCTCAAGACTGGCAGTTCTTAGGAAGAGAAAAAGGAGCTGTCTGCTCCCATCAAGATGACATGCTCAGGAACTCTCAGGAACTGTTCTCTCCTCTCCTGCTGTGTCATGCGGAGTTGGGCAAATGTTGACTAGAGTGAGGTTTTTTTTTTTTTAAATTGGGTTTTATTCATTTGTTTGTTTTGAGCATGATGTGAAGGTGAGATTTGCTACCCACTGGTAAATTTGAAATTCTACCCACCTCTCAGCATGAAAGGAGGGAGCTCTCAGGCTCTACCGTCAATTTGTCAAGCTGTAAAACAAGAGGGATGGAAAATGATGGAACTTAAATGTTCTCAACAAACATCCAAATAGAAGCTGGAACTTGAGAGGTGGAAATCCTACCCACTTCTCAACTCCACAAAAGAGAGCTGCCAGGTTTTCTTATCAGCTTGGTAGAACATAAAATAATAAGAGGAAAGGGGGAATGGTGCTATTTAAAATCTGTCAGAGAACATCCAAAATAGAACAAGATCCTTGATGTAGTAAATGATATTCCATAAGCCCTCTCTTCAGTTGTATGTGCGCAAGTGTGCACAGGCTGGATCCTGATGCAACTTCTATGACTGTGATAAAAAGACTTAGAAGGTTGAAAACCAGAGACTTAAAAGTTATTGAAGAGGTTTTATTATGTCATGACTCAACTTAAAATACATAGTCATTGGAATTCTCTCCCCAAATTAATTGCGGGAATTAATTTTAATAGTTTTACCAAGGTTCTTATTGTCTCCTTTTTCTTTTATTCCAGAGTATTTAAGGCCTGGGGGAATATAAAGCTTGTTTATGAATACTCCTCTTTCCTGCCAAGCATCTTAGTTCATCTGCACTACATTACTGAACTTATTTTATCACATTTAACCTTGACAATTAGACCTCGTATTCCAATCCTGGCTAAGAGATAGACCGCAGACCAGCCCAATTGTAAAAATTCTTGAATCTCCTTGCCTTTATATTAATATTTTTCTATAATCTTATTTGGACCCTTCACTATCTCTTGTTATTCTGCTCATTTTGGAGAAGATTTGCTGAATTGTGAGAATTTTTAAAAGTGTAAATGCAAAGTAATACCCCTTATCTAGCTAGCAGGGGTAGTAACATGGTAAAGTATTTATAACATAAAATTCTATTAAACAAATATTTATTACCAATTATTTGATCTCAGTCAGTATTCAAATATATTCAAAACTTGACTTGTCCTGAGGTTGATTCCACTGGCTGCACTTTCCCCAAGTCATGACTCAGATTACAGAATTTTGTGATGTGCCTGGACTTTAGAAAGTGTTAGCTTATAGTCAGTTATAGAACTCTTATTTCTCATCACTATGACTCTGGGGGATAGCCATATAACTAAGATTTCCAGACACACCCCACCATTCTGACCTAAGTGCTAATGATTTAATTAGTGTAATTCTTGACCTAAACACACTTTTGAAATGTATATGATTTGGCTTTTCTTTTGCTACTCAAGAAAGACACGAAAGTGATGTCAACCCGGCAAATATATATAGTCGTATTTATCTGATAGGCAGATGGAAATGTTGATTAAAATGTAACCACTTTTCAATGTTAATTAGACTGTGATCTCACTGTATAATAAGCTCCCATTTTCAAAAAGTCTGCAGTGTGAGGTGTTTTTGGACACTGCATTTTAAATGAGGGTATAATTGAATATATGGTCTGCTGCCTTGAAAAGCACAGCTACACTCTTTAAAAGAACAGCCTCAGTTGCTAGGAAATGTGAGTGGTGCTGTTCATCTAGAGCATCGCTTCTCAACTTGTGGGTCGTGACCCCTTTGTGGGTTGAATGACTCTTTGGGTCGCTAAAAATTTTAACTAAGAAGAAGCAGTAAAATCAACTTTATGGTTGGGGGACCCCACATTAGGACCTGTATTAAAGGGTCATGGCATTAGGAAGTTTGAGAACCACTGATCTAGAAATAGGAAGTTTGAGAACCACTGATCTAGAAATAGGTGTGTTATTGTGGATTATGTGGGGAGAAAGACAAAGTAAAAACACAATTATATTTCCCATCCCCTTATTTAGTACTTAAGCTATTTTGCATATTTATGCTGAACAATTTCCTTTAATATGTTCTAGTCTATATTTTTTTCTCTCTCTGCCATTTCTGCCTTTTTAAGTTCTATGTAATCCTATTTTTTCTATCTCTTTTATCTTTTGCCTGTTTATGATTTTCTATTTTCTTATCATATGGAGGATTTTTGGAACGAAGTTGCTTACGCTAGTAGAAATAAGGGTAGATTTTTGTTAGTGTTTCTTCCTTGATCATATTATTCAATCTCTTTGCTCAATAAATAAACTGAAAAAGGTGTCATTGTGAAGAAGAGGGCATCAAGATGGCAGGAAGAGCAATTAAATACTTTTGATATGCAGATAACACAATCTTGTTTGCTGGAAACCAAGAAAACTTGAAGAGCTCACAGATGAAGATCAAAGACTAAAGTACTCAGTATAGATTAAGATTCAAAAAAGATCATTACAACTGTTCTTTACTATCTATCATATATATAATTATTATCTCTTTGAGCACAAAAGTTCAAAAGTTCAGTATATTCTCCTGGAGGATAAACTTGTGAAGGGAAAATATATACTTCCAATACCACCATATAATGAAAAGTTTAAAGGTAGCTAATATTTATTTGAGAGACTCTGTTGGTGCTATGGGCTAAATGGTTTGCTGCGAAATATGTAGTTCATGGTTCAAACTCTTCAGCTACTCTGGGGGAGAAAGAATCTGTGCAAAAATTTCCAAAGTTCATCTTCAACAGAGAATTTGTGAAAGATGAACAATAATTGAGGCTGAAATTAAAAAAAAAAACTAAATAAATATTTCTTGGCCTTAATTTGAAATTTAATCACTAGAGGTTTGGGTTCTATTTATCATTTAGTGATATTCACTACGGATCTGAGTTTCTACCTTCTACTGCTGCTCTCCCTTGTTCTGACTTTCTTTTGCATTCACCACACAGTCCTGATTCAGAAACAAAAATTCAAAGTGAAGCAGTTCCCAATAGTTATGGATATATGTTTTCATTATATGGAAAAGATGCTTAAATCACTTCAATTTTTAAAATACTGTGTTATAAGAAAGGAGTGATTTTATTTTGCTCTCACATAAATCTTCCAAGCCTTGCAGATCTCTTAATTGTGGGAGAGAGTTATTAGCTTATCTGAAGAAATGCAGCCTATGAGCAATTGTGTATGCCACTGGAGGATGCATGAATTCAATGAGCTCATTTGCATTGGTTCATTTGTAGATCACTATCTTTATATACTGTACTCTAATTAGTCAACTTTTCGATAGTCTATATTTTGCTCTCAACAGTATGAAGAGAAATTACAAACTGTCCTCGAGTGTCACATTGGGTATAAAACCGAGTGAAAATGATGGTGAGCAGGACCGTTTTTCAAATGTTTCCAAGGAGGGAGGGAGGACTTGGATGTAATTTACCTGTTCAGTAGTTACCTGATGCTAACCGATGCGCAACACTCACTCTGCAGATCTGCCTCTCTTCACCTTCAGCAAGATGCTCACTGCTTTGAAATGGCTCTTACGTACTGCTTTAGTGGTGTTAACAGAATGATTACGGCCGCTCCTGACCATCTTTATGGCCCTTTGCTGCTTCACTTCTATGGCATGTGGGCAGAGCTACCACAAATGACATTGATCCCAGTTTTAAGCATCATCCTTCTATGATAGAAGTGGTGCTATCATTGAATGACAGGTTCTAAAGTATCATAAAAAGTCTCTCAAACAGATGGCAAATATACCACTGTTTACATTTTTTAAATGAATGCTACAGATGGCAAGAAATTATTCCGCCATGTTTAATAGGAAAATTCTCCAGCATTTCTACAAAGGCTCTTTTCTTTTTACTGCAAGGAGATATATGCAGTGATTTAGTTCCGAACCATTCTTTTGCCTTCCAATTTATATAGTGGAAACATATGGGGGAAATGTCTAAAGAGCCAATATTCATTTTTCCTTTATATATCCTTACATTTATTGAGTTGTAAAATAAAGAGCTAGAAAGGTCTATGGTATGCATCCTTTAGGGAAAAATATGATACTAATT
>PVJH01019083.1:0-43007 GCA_004026705.1 Nesogale talazaci
TGGGACACAGGACAAATTGTTAAAAAGCGAGACATCTGGTCACCAGCACACACATACACATATTTTTATATATAAGTTTGATGAGATTTTTCTTCATATTTATTTTTCTATGCTATAAATGTATACATCTATATTTATAGTAGAGAAAATATGATAAAGTTTTGAATACTTGTTCCATAACATAACTCTGAAAGATTTGCTAGGCTTGGGGGCTTAGACACCTAATCTCAGGAGACACAAAGGTCAATTGGCATAACATAGTTCACAAAAAATTCTCTAAATTATACTGTGATGAGAAAGAAAGTCTTACAAAGCTTGTCCAGGGCAAAGAAGAGTTACTAAAATTGACACAATTTATAGAAGAATGAAACAATCCTTGGAGTATTTCACCCATCAATTGTTGCTATATCAGAGACCAAATTTTGTAACTATATGTCAGTCCATCTTAAGGAGGACTTGCCTTCATTTTCAGTAAGACTTTACTGTGCCTGATAGCGTTCTCCAGGAGCTTTTCTCTCCTGAAAACCTAACTAGACTTATTATTGTTATAGAAGGGGTTAGTACAAGATGAAAAAACTCGAAATATGCCTGTTTTTCTTATGTAATTCTTTAAAAGTGCTCTGTTGAGACACTGATATAAGTTAAATTTTTTTAAAGCACATTAAAAATAAATTATTTTATTGGGGACTCTTACAGCTCTTATAACAATCTATTCATCAATTGTATCAAACACTTCTGTATCTATTTTGCCACCATCATTTCCTAAACATTTTCTTTTACCTTGAACCCTTGGTATCAGCTCCTCGTCCTGTCTTTCCCCCACCCTCATGAACCCTTGTTAATTTATAAACTATTTTCATTTTCATATTTACGCTGTCCCTGTCTCCCTTCAGCTATATTTCTGTTGTGTGGGAGAGGGTTGTACAATGATTATTGTAATCGGTTCTGCCTTTCTCTCCTTCCTGCCCCCCCCTTCCCCTACCCCCATAGTACTGCTACTCTCATTATTGGGCCCTAGAGTTTTATCTGTTCTAGACTCCATTTGTTCAACAGTTCTTATCTATACCAATGTACCTGTTCTGGTCTAGCCAGATTTGTAAGGTAGAACTAGGGTCATGATAGCGGGCGGTGGGGTGGACAGGATGCATTACAGAATTAGAGGAATATGCTGTACTGCACCCTGGCTCAATAATCCTTTCCTTGTGACCCTTCTGTGAGGGGATGTCCAATTTTCCACAGATAGGCTTTGGATCTCCATTCTCATCTGATCTTCTTCTTCTTCTTCTTCTTCTTCTTCTTCTTCTTCTTCTTCTTCTTCTTCTTCTTCTTCCTCTCCTTCATTTTTTCTTACTTTTGTTGGATACTCTTACATCTCTTACTTTTGTTGGATACTCTTACATCTCTTATCACAATTCATCCATTCATGCACTGTGTTAAGCACATTTGCATATATGCCACCATGTTAATTTTCAAACCATTATCTTCCCACTTGATACCCTTTGAGGCAGTCATGTGCTTATGTTAATTTTATGATTGAAATGTAGGGGTGGAGTCTAGCCTGTTAATCTGGAGATAGCCATTGAGTAGCCAATGAGGCCTCTATGTGGGCATGGCTTTCACCTGAGACTCCTGGGAAATCTCGCACTATTTCCCTCATGAAGATGAGAAGCTATCTTCCCCAGTTGTTGGGATTTAAAGAGACGATTAATCACAGACAAGACAAGCTGGCAGCGTTTGAGACACTGAAGGAGCTGGCGGAGAGGCCACACAGCTTTGCTCTGATGGAGCCAGACCTCTGAAGCTGGGGCGGCCAGATGGAGACCTCTGCCAGTGATGAGTTGCTTCTGCTGTTGATGGGCCCTGAGCCCTGGAAGCAAGGTGCCCTGCCAGCACTGGGATTCTGCACCCCCTGACCTGTGACTTTGTGAGTTGGAAGAAGACTTCGTAGACTGATGTCGGGCATATGGGTTAATATTGGACTTATGACTTTGAGCTGGACTGGGCTGGGATGCTTTCTCCATGTCCCAGTCTAAAAAGTCTCCTTCCAACTCACAAAGTCACAGGCCAGTGGGTGCAGAGTCCCGGTGCTGGCAGGGGTCCCCTCATCACTCCTCATTTCCAGGACTCAGGGTCCATCAGCAGTATCGATTGATGATAGAAACATCTCAGCACTGGCAGGGGTCTCTCTGTGGCTTTTCCAGTCTCACAGGTCTGGTTCCATCAGGGTTAAGCCATGTGGCTTCTCCTCCAGCTCTTCTGGTTTCTAGGACACTGCCGTCTTTTCTTGTCAGTGGAGCGACTCCCAACAACTGAGGAAATGGTCTCTCATCTCCAAAAGGGAAATACCATGAGATTTTCCAGAATTCTCAGGAGAAAGCCATGCCCACACAGAGGCCGCATTGGCTACTCAATGACTATCTTCAGATTAACAGGCTAACCTCCACCCCTACATCCCAATCATGAAATTGACATAAGTACATGACCGCTACATTGGACTTGTCCTTTGTTCTTGGATTACTTCACTTAGCATGATTTCCTCTGGTTCTTCCCATGTGACAATGTGCTTCTTGTGTTTGTTGCTGCTTTTTAGGGATGTGTAGTACTCCGTTGTATGTACGTACCACAGTTCTTTTAATCCATTCACCTGTTGATGGAGACTTGGGTTGTTTCCAACTCCTTGCAATTGTAAACTCTGCCACAATGAACGTTCTGACCCCTTCTTTCATATCAAGATGGTTACTTATTTTGGGTTTTCTAATGCCTGATACCTGATCCTGTCTACACCTGGTGGTCACACTGGTGTGCTTCTTCCATGTGGGCTTTGTTGCTTTCCTGCTAGATGGTCGCTTGTTTAAATTTAAGCCTTCATGATCCCAGAAGGAATATCTTGTAATAGCCTCATGCCATCAGCTTTCTTCACTACCTAAGCTTACTCACCTATTTTGTCTTCAGCAATATTTTTCTGGAAGGTGAGCATTTCAGAATGCAAGCATATTAGAACAAAGTGATCTTGCAGTGAGGGAGAGAGACCCAATGTCGGCTCCCTTAATCTATGATTATATGTACATAGAACTATATTTCTATCATTATATATTAATACATTTACATATGTGCATGCCTATGTTTAAACCTTTCTAAATGTCTTTGCCTCCTAGAAATTTCTTCTATTTCCTTTCATTTTCCTCCTGTCCCACTATCATGTTCGATGTTCATTCAGCTCTCAGTAATTCCTCTCAGCTACATTGCATTTGCTCAAACCCACCAGACATTCTGTGTTCTTCCCCCCATCAGTTTTAGAGCTCTTTTTGACCTCTTCTCCTTGGGTTTGTTGACTCCTGCCTCCTTCCCTCCTATCTCCTCCTTTCCCTTGTCCCTCCAGATCTGTTGGCACTATTGATTTCTCTTTGGGATTATTTATCTCGTCTCTCTTATATAGAAAGACAGGGAAAAAATAGAAAGACAAAAAATTAGCCTATGAATAGTTTCAGGTCTGTTTACTGACCTTTACAATATTTTGCAGTCAGTTTTGATACAGTGCCAAACCCTAAATCCTAAGTCCAAAGTCTATTTTCAGAATTCCTTGGGAATTTGTTGCTGGTGCATGGGGTGGTCAAACTTGGCACAATACCGCACTGTGTCTCCAGTGCTGTTCCCTGTAGTGTTGTGAGTCAGTAAGAGGATGTCAGGTCTGTGGTGAGGCTGACCTTATGGCCCTCTCTGTGCATTGGCTGAGCGGCAATGCAGTCATCAAAGCTTGGTGGGCTAGATGCTTCTCTCTCTCTTTCTTTCTCTCCCTCTGTCTCTTATCTCTTTCCTTCTTAGTTTGCTCCTATGTGGTCTGGGAAGAGCTGCTTGGGGTGGGGTCCTCAGGGTGCATCTTCAGTAAGAAAGCACATTTTCATATAAGTAAAACTTGTTTTCATTGTTAAACCGTATTCTTCATTTCCCAGTTAAAATAGCATCCAACTGTTGTAACCAATATGGAACAGCTAATATAAAAATGTTTATTTTAAAATCATTGATAACACTTTAAATTTTAAAATGCAAATATGTTTAAACATATCTCTCATAGTCATTAAGTGACTAATTGCAAAAGGTGAACAATCTCTCTCTCTCTCACTAACTTTTAAGAATTGGAAGATTTTTCATATTACAAAATATATATTTTTAAATCATTAAAGATTCTGTTCATATATATTTTTAAATAAAATTTGCAATGATTTCTTTCATAATAGATAACATTTTATAAAATAATTAGTATGTGCAGTTTGCCATTTTGAATTTATCATCAAATATAGATGAAACTGGTGTTTTTGAGAATATCAGCATTTGGTTATATGAATATTTTAATTGGGATAAATTTTACCCTTGTTCTACAGATAAAAATAAACATGATTATAAAATTGGCATAGATAAGCTATTTATACCAATAGCACACAGAAAATGAATATAAAATCCCTAACAACATATAGCAAGATATTTGTTTGAAAAGAATGCAAATATGCTTATTCACTCAACCTCTCCCTGAAAGAGATCAAATTAATGTTGGTCACAAGAAAAATGCAATCAACCCAAAATTTTGTGAATCAGAAAATGAGCAAAGGTCATGAAGAGACATTTCACCGAGAAAATATAGACATGGCTACCAAGTACATGAAACGATGCTCAGTTTTATTAGTTATTTACCCCCAAACCAAACCTGACTCAAATAAAATTCAAACCTGATTCAAACAACCCTTTAGGACAGGGCAAAATTGACCATTAGAGTTTCCAAAGGTATGCAAACTTTCACTCAATTTCCATCAAGCCAATTTGAATCCACAGCAATGCTGCAGGACAGGGGAGAATTTCCCCTTTTGGTTTCTGAGACTCTTCATCCTGTGAAGCTGTGGAAAGCCTCATCTTTCTTTAGCAGAGTGGCTGGTGGTTTCAAACTGCTAGCCTTGTGGTTAACAGCCCACACCACCACGAGGCTTGGGATTCAAAATAACCATGGGGTTGTCATCAGCGTGGTAAATTTTCACCCTCCTTTGATTCTCAGTCAATTTGTATTTGTGAGCTTGAGATGTGCCTCTTGAAGACAATGATCTTGTTTCCCAAGCCAATCTGTTACTCTTTGTCTTTTTATTGGTGTCTTTAGGCTGTTGACATTCAGTGTCCACTGTCATCTCCTATTATTGGGACTTGATATTCTCCATCTTTTTATAGGGTGATGCATGTGTGTTTGGGGGGGAGTATTTGTGTTTTAGTTTTTCTACTACGTCTGTATTGTTCCTGAACTCCTTGACATCAGTTCCCTTTTAGTGATCATCACCCTCAACATATCCCCCAGCAACCCTTTTTCTACTTGCTGTCCCTATAGGCTCATCAATTCTGGGTTTTCATATACTAGAATTTCTATTTTTTAATTACACTGTTGCAGTTATCATAGAAGACCAGTTAGAGAAAGGGAAAAATAAAGAAGAAAATTAATTTACTTATAAATTCACTTAACAATAAGCAAAAAACTTATTCCAGTTGAGTTGATTCCATTTTATAGTTACCTTCTACGACAGAGGAGAATGGCCCCAGAAGCTTTCCCAAGATGAAATCTTTATGAAGCAAGCTGCCAAATCTTTCCCAATAGAGTGATGGTGAATTTGAACTGCCAATATCTTTGTTACAAGTCTAGTATTTTAACGACTGCACAGCGAGGCATATCACCTTAACAGTAAAATCTATTATTTTTGTAATTATATTTTTCATATCTTTCTGTAATTTTAGTCAGCCATTACAAAATTCAGAGCACTTTGCCTTCTTAGTTTTTTCATATCCTTTATCCAGTATCATAAGTAGCCTTAAAATCTTAACATGATCTTCTAAATATCACCATGAAAAATGGTAATTAACTAATTACACATGTCATCCTATGCTTATAAATGAATTCTTCATCATACATTTAAATTTAAATGTAAGTTACAGAAATGATCCTAAAATCAGAACCTCAAAATGCAGGACAAGAAACAAAAGATTTTGAGCAATTCCCCTACTTGGTATTGAGCCTAACGTAGTAAGAGTCATCATAAGAACAGACATATGAACACCATGTCCATCCAGCACTGTCCACAATGGCAAGAAATGAAAACAATGCAAATGGCCATCAGAAGGAGAATGGAAACATAAACTAGTTTATGCACAGAATTGAATATTCACATGGCTACAGACACAAGAATGAAACTTCGAAGCCCTCAGTGTCATGGATGTTCCTAGAGAGCATCAGGCCAAGTGAAATTAGCCAATCCCCAAAGCACAAACAGTATACAGCAAAAACAAAACAGGATAAACACTTTCATACCAAAGGGAACCAATGTTGGAGTCTGTCAAGTGGATAGGGCAAAGAAGAAGGATAAAGCAACAGACAACATGGTTGATGGGTGTTGGTCTGGGTTCAGTGAGAGATGTTGATCCACAGGAGGAAGGAAAGATGAGGGAAGAGGGAAGGCAAAGGGCAGGGGAGGGGTACGTTGTTGGAAGATTGTTTTAGTAGATTAGACTGGCATACGAAGTTGATGATCTACAATGTAACCCCCCACTTCAGTTAGAATTTAAAAAGGAACAGAGATGATGGTATTGAGAGAAGTGGTGTTCCTACTCCATTTCACCCTGCTAAAAGATATCTGCAATATTTATGAATCCCTTTAAAGACAATTCTGATTGGATATTTCTCCCTCCCTCGCTCCCTCCCTTCGTGCCTCCCTCCCTTCCTCCTGAAGCATTGCTCTGTGAGTGAGAGTAGCTGTTCCTTTGGTGTGTTGGAGGTCTCTCTCTGCTTTATAAGGTGTTCCCTGCTGGTAGAGTGGGGTACATGTTAGGCTGATGACCACAAAGTCAGAAGTTTGGAACTATCAGCCACTCCAGGGGAGAAAGATGAGGATTTCTATTCAGGTCAAGAGCTACAATCTCAGAAACCCACACGGGCAGTTCTGTTCTGGCTGCTGGGGTCACAATGCAGGGGAATTGACTTGATGGCAGTGGATTTATTATCCACTTCCTAAGACATTCTTGTTGCCATTGTTAGCTGTCATGTATCCAGAGCAAATCTGAGCTTCACCCACTTTGTCCTCCTGAGCACAGTTATACATTGACCAATAACGAAAACTCTCTGAGCATGGGACTCCAGCCACCGTAGACCCTGATTGGAATTCTAATCCCACCACTCACTCTAAAGAGCCTGGAGGTTAGGTATTCTCATCTGTGAAATGGGAATAAACAATGCCTGCATTGTTCTTATGATGGTTAATTAAGGAATATTTTTAAAAAGTTGCTAGCCCTGTGTGTCTCCTAAGAGAGGGACATGCATTGTTAGTTTTTTTAAAGTTTTTTTTTGGAGGGGCATCACTGCCCTCTGGTGGTCGTGGGAGCTACCCAGTGCTGCTCCTGAGAGCCACTGCTGGATTTGAACCACCAAGCCCTCGCACCGCAGCCCCACACTCACCCACTTAACTCCACCGGGGCTCAGCCCACATTGTGTTTTTTTGTTTCATTTTGTTTTGGTTTTTTTCCCCGTTTGCCACCGCTCTCTTTCCTTGCTCCCTCACACAGGTGCACCTCTAAATAATGCATACATAATTGTGGGAACATTAGCATGATGCCCAGATGCAGTCCTTACTGAATACACTCAGCAGTGAACTTGGCATTCTATCTCCATCCTTTCCCCATCATTCACACACACACACACACACACACACACACACACACACACACAACCTCCATACCCGCTGGAGCACACGAGGACCGCGGGCACCCTGAGAAGTCAGCCATACACTTGAGTTTCTGTCAGCAGTTCAGAGGCTCAGGCCCCGCCTCCAAGACCAGACAGCGCTCAGGCCGCTCACAACTAACTGGTTCTGGCCATGGGGTCACTGCCATCAAGTGCCCTCCACACATGCCACACAGAGAATAGTGGCTCTCTAAAATCTCAAACTCTATTTATAGCCCACTTAGAGCAAATATGTCCCTAGGAAATCCAGGGGGTCCTCTTTGAGGAAACAGAAATAAACAATTCCCAGTACTGACCAGGGCAACTGGAGGGAAGAAAAATGCAGGTAAAAGACCTTTCTCCTGAGACTCCACAATTTCTAAAGCATTATTTCTTTCTCACATCCATCCAAGAGCTGGAAAAAGTAACACTACAGCCAAAGACCCATTTTGTGGATTAGGAAATTGATACTTAAGAAAAGGCTTCAAAAAGTTGGTGAAATATTTTTGTTACCTTTTAATTCTATTTTGTATCCTACACATATTTAGAAGTCCCTTGGCAGGTGCTTAAGTCATCTGTTCAAGTGAAAGGGCTAGTGCTCAGTGGTGCCTGACGATGTGGAGGAAAGGAAAGGAATAGAGGGAAAATAATCCCTGCTAATGAAACCCTCCTAAACTTTCACAAATATTAATTTACGCTTGAGGGAAAAAAGAAAACTCATGATACATTTGCAAATATAAAAAGTGTTCTTTCTCCTCTTCTGATGAAAATGTCAAACTATGAGAATTAAAAAACCCTCTGAAAATTCTACAGGGAAATATAGATTTTTTTATATTATTTTACATTTTTATCTAAGAATTGTCTTTTTGTAGGTCACTTCAAATTGTACATAAGTCACGATTTATATTGACAAAAATGGCAGGGATTCATACTTTAAAAAACTGATTTTGCTCTCTGGCTCTGACATAAATATTTTTACTATTTTTTAAAAGGGTTTTTTTTGCATAATTCCAGTATGTACACAAAACATAAGACTTACGTCCTATGAATTCATTTATGGGTAGAAACCCCATTGTTCTTAAAAGCATAATTTTAGTTTGGGCAGATATTTTAATTTTCTATAACTCTTCTTTAAGCCTGGCCACCTGGAAAGGGTGAAGAAAAAGTTTTGGGCTTGTGAAAGCTATCTAGACAATTCAAATAGTTACACTGAAGTCTGTGTGTGAGACAGCAAAGGAAGAGGGGGGAGAGAGAGAGAGAGAGAGAGAGAGAGAGAGAGAGAGAGAGAGAGAGAGAGAGAGAGAGATTGTTTAGTGAATGCCTCTGAGTTAGCACACTGGCCCTGTGCCAGTATGGAGTTGTCAGATTTATGGCTTCTCTGACCTCCTATTGTCCCAGCTCTGATTTATGTAGTCCAGAATCTCTTATAAGGCAGAGTCCCTGGAATTTAGGGTCTTCCCTGACAACTGTCCTCTTCCCAATATCCTTGTTTCCACCCCTTTCCCTGTGTTCACCTTGTGGTGACCTTGCAGGTCTCAGCATTTTTACCTGAGCTCATAGCTGGAAGCCCACTAGAGAGCCTGTGGTTTCCATTCCGCTCCGATGGAGTCATGGGAGAAGCGGCTGCTGCGAGGGGTGTAGTGCCGGCCGCCGGCTCGGTGCTTTCAGCGGATCAGGACAAAGCAGCTGCTCTGCGCTACGAGCGGCCAGCCAGGGCAGCCTGCCTTTGTCACTGACCCCTGACGTGTGTGTCTGTGCAAGGTGAGAGCTAGTGTTTTCTCGCTAATTTGGGACGGATTCCTAGGTATGGCTGTTGGTTGTGTTTGCTCCGTTGGGCTTTTAAAAAGATAGGCTGCCACAAATTCCGAACCGAGCTGCTGTGTGCTGTTCTTTATAACCTTGCTGTGTGTCCAGATCGCTTCAGCCCTCTACAGTGTCGCACGGGGCCGCGGCTTGAGCATGTGCTCTCCCTTCACCCTGAAAAGTGGTCGGTGTGGAGCAAGTCTCCCCGGTGCGCCCAGGAATCGATGCGGCCAAACGGTATCGCGCCGTTGCAGGGACGGAATTCCACTGTCGAATGGGAGACGCGTGAAGAGTGCTTTAGGTAGCAAGTGGAATGTTTGTGTGCTTGGGTTTGTCCCAGTTCTTGTTGTGCCCTGCCCTCTTCTTTTCCCAAGTTGTGGTGCTTGGAACTTTGGAGAGAATGCCCGGGGGTCTGATCTGGAGATAGAACCACCTGGGAGTTCCTTCTGTGTCTGTGTGTGCCAGAAAGGAAACCTCTACTCAGTCCCTTTGTGGAGTGAGTGTGTGTGTGTGTGTGTGTGTGTGTGTGTGTGTGTGTGTAGCTCTGAGAACTCAAAGAATACCAAAGGAGAGTGAGCTTTCTTTTCATGGACTTAAACATGACTCAGTTAACTTGTAATGCCTTTCTATGAGTGCATGTAAATGTTCAACCTCCCCAGCCTGTGAACACAAGAATGATGCAGCTATACTTTACACTCACCAGGGCGCATTCACACCAGAGGAATTCAAAACATGCCCTTGGGTAAACAGATGAACCTTAATCCTTTCACCAGTATTTTATATTAACTAAGTACCTGAATCTATCGAATAAATATAGGCGGTAGAGTGTATGAATAAATATATGGATCTTTTGTATTATTAAATAACATCCTAGAATATGAGGGAAGTATTGGGATTTTGTATCATGTAAACAAGATAATACTAAGCTTTAAAAACTTGCAAATTTGAGATGAGAAAAAGTAAAACCTATTGAAAGGAGGAACATTTATGATGGAATCATGAAAACTACTCCAGCTGCCCTTATTTCTTTGAAGTGAAAAGACAGTAGCACAGGGATGAAAATTCAGAGTCGGCAGAAGGGAGGCTAGAAGAGAATACTTTAGAATCTTCCCATCAACCTGGGGGATATACTGCTTGGCCTTAATTTCATTCTAATTCTATTGCTGAGACTAATCCAATTAATACAGAAGAATATTTTAATAATTTTATTTAAATTGGCCGTCATTTGAATGGACTGTGAAAACTAATAAAGTAAAATAATTTTTGTTAAAATGCAATAAATATTAAATGTATTCAAAACACGAACAAATAGCACACACTATCAAAATCATTAGTTCTACTTTTGGGTTATGTCAGTTCAAACAAAGATACTGATACTCTAAGCTAAAATGTCAACTGTTCTGCAAACATAAGGATGAGCTCAACACAGTTTCTTGCTTGGAGAGTCTGAGTATGGACCCTAGTGGAGCTTTGGTGGTGTAGTGGCTATGTGTTGTGCTGTGATCCCCAAGGTCAGTGGTTCAAAACCACCAGTAGCTCTGAGAAAGCAAGACTCCCATATATAGTTACAGTTTTAGAAACCCAAAGAGGGTGGTATGAGTCAGCATTGACTGGATGATGATGAGTAGACGAACATAGCAACTGATTTTTCTATGTGAGTTGAGAAGTCACAGCAGCAGTTTCATTTGACTGATGTGGAACTTGAGATGGAAAATTGGCCTTCTCACATTGGAACCTGTACTCTGGATGTTTCTATTGCCATCACTGAAGGTTTGTCTGCTTTTTCAAAAGGGTTGATAGGTGACTTTATTACTGGAACTGAGAGGAGGTGGTGGGGGACCGCAGTATTGTTACTTTGAAAGCCCCAAACAAAACATATTACGAGGATCATTGCAGTGTATCTCTATGTAGTGTTTATGGATACCCATGGGTAAATTCTGTGAAAAATTATAGAAGCTTCTCTACTTATGTGATGAACTATAGTTGGTGTGAAGAGTTAAAAGTGGCCTTGAATGCTGCGTTTTTTCTGTTGCTAACTAGCTTACTGCAACAGGCAAAGAGGTTTAAGTGGCTTAGAGATTAGAGGTGCTGACCTCAAAATAAATTTCCATCTGTTGAAACACATTTCCCTCCCTGCGCATACGCTCTGTTAGTTAAGGTAAAAAGTTAGCCTTCAGTTACATATTAAATAAGTGTGCTTAATTGTCTAAACACTGCAATCCCTTAATACATTTGTTTGCTTTTTCCATCTTTTCCTTGCTTCAGTTGTATCATCTTATTATGGGTTTTATACTTAACTATAAAAATCCTTACTTTCTGAAACCTCCTTTAATTGCCATAGACTTTGGGCAGGAGAGTAATTATGATTTATATCCCAGGATGAGGGAAGATCCACCTCTCTTGAAATCAAAACCCCAGTCCTGATTGTCTGAGGAGGAAATCAGGTGGTGAGTCAGGGACTTGGGATGCGTGAGCGTGGTTCTTGTGCCTCTGTTATTATTCATGCACTCATAGCCATCTAGTCTACAGCTGGGTGTGGAGGCCCACCTCAACAGTTGCTGACATAATATTAACCGAATTATACTTTGCATAAGAATTTGAGTAAACAGAGATTAAACTTTCATTGTGTGGAGTTGACTTCAAGCAATATCATCAGCTTTTAGAATTCTTCATTTCAACTCTTGTGTTCTGTCTCTTTACTCTTCATAAAGCAGCATTATCGATTCCCTGAAGGAAATTATCCTCATACAAATTTGGATTTTCACTTCAGGAGTTCATCAAGTCCGTCTCAGTTGTTGGGTGAGAAGCCACATGGAAATCAGTCATGTCCTTCTGGAACCACACAATTCAGGAGGCATGGAATTCCTTAGCGGATCCCTGTGCTTAAGGACTTGGCAGAGGGGTAAAGTGGGGGGGGGGGGGTGGAAGCAGTGAGATTCTTGTTTTCTAAATAGCTACATTATTTTGACTAGTACAGAATTTACACCTGATCCCAGCATCTACCTAAGTCCTGCATGTTCACTCATAAGCTAAACCATACATTTTACAAAGCCCACATTAAGCAACTAAATTCATTATACTTTATTAATCAAGAAATTCTGAGAAATATACATTCTAATAATCAACTCAAGTGAATACAATCATAACTTCCAAATAATTCTAATAACCAAGAAGTTGTCATTCTGACATTATTACAAAGTTTATTATTACTATAAGTTTATTGAATTTTTGGGGAATTTCCAAGAATGTTACTACAGTGTGTCAGAATCAGTGAAAATGGATTTTTGTATA
This sequence comes from Nesogale talazaci, assembly GCA_004026705.1. Lineage (NCBI taxonomy): Eukaryota > Metazoa > Chordata > Mammalia > Afrosoricida > Tenrecidae > Nesogale > Nesogale talazaci. The sequence continues at coordinate 12,833 of PVJH01019083.1, forward strand.
TTAACTACATAAACTATTTCTTTGCCGGGGGGGGGGGGCATCACTGTCCTCTGGTGGTGGGAGTAGGAGGTCCAGCCTTTGCTCCTGTGGAACCGCTGCTGGAATTGTACCTCTATCCCGGTGGGCCGCAGTCCCGCGCACAACCACTACATCATCAGGACTCAGCCCCATAGACTATTTCAAGATCAGCGTGCTTTGAATATTTTCATGATAAGTGCAAAACAAACTGGAAGCTGCCTCTATTATAACTTGTATTCTCTTGAAGAATGTAGTTTCACATGACTGATAGCTCTTCTGAGAACATACCAATATGTCAAGAGGGGTTATTTTTTAGCTTTAAGAAATATTTGTTTTTCTTTCAATGTTTATATAAACACTAACCCATGTCAGCAAAATTGACACATATTTCTTTTTTTAGTTTTCTGGTTAAAAGTTCTCAGTTTTATTGTTCTAAAAAGAATACTTTGCCTTGACTGAAATTTGGAGGGTTTGTGAGATTGCTATGCATTTTATCATAAAGCTTTATACCTTTTTTAAAATCATTTTATTGGTGGGCTCTTACACATCTCATCACAATCCATACATTCTTCCAGTGTATCAAGCACATTTACACATACGCTGCCATCATCATTTTCAAAGCATTCTCTTCTCACTTCCCCTGATATCAGTTCCCCATTTCCTCCCCCACCCCCACCCCCCCACCCAGCCTCCCTCACAAACCCTTGATAAGCTACAGATTATTCTTTCAATCTCTTACATCATCCTCCATTGACCCTCTCCCACCTTTCCATTATCCATCCCCTAGATGATCCTTATGATCAATTTTCCCTTTCTCCCCCAACTCTTCCCCAATCTTGACCCTGAGAAGTTTATCTATCCTGGATTCCCTGTATTGCAGGGTCTTATCTGTAGCATTGTGCATATTCTGGTCTAATCCAATATGTAAGGCAGAACTGAGGTCATGATAACGGAGTGAAGGGATATGATAGTGGAGTGATGGAAGCACCAAAGTAGAGGAAAATTGTGTGTTTCATCACAGCTATACTGCACCCTGACTGGCTCATCTCTTCCCTGTGACTTCTCTGTGAGGGGATGTCCAATTGTATACAGTTGGGCATTGGGTCTCCATTCCCTTCCACCACCACCACCACCCCCCATTCACTTTGTGTATTGTTTTTCTCTAGACTTAGATATCTGATCTCATGGGCACCTTATGATCACACAGGCTGGTGTGCTCCATTCATGTGGGCTTTGTTGCTTCTGAGCTAGATGGCCACTTGTTTATCTTCAAGCCTTTAAGATCCCAAGTGCTATATCTTTTTATAGTTGTGCATCATCAGCTTTCTTCACCACTTTTGATTATGCACCCACTTTGTCCTCAGCGATTGTGTCTGGAAGGTGAGCAACAAGAATGCCAGATTGTTAGAACAAAGTGTTCTTGTGTTAAAGAAATACTTGAGTTGAGGCCCAATGTCCATCTGCAACCTTAATTCTTAACCTATAGATATGAGTACATAGTTCTGTTCCCCATTCATATTATGTGTGTGTGTGTGTGTGAGATATGGCCCCATCATGCAGAGACAAGGCACGGAGGGCATGCAGCAGAGCAGCAGGGGAAGCAGAGTGATGAAACCCCCAGGAAATGGCAAAAATTGACTTGGGAGATGGTGTGGCACCCCATTAGACTTGACTAGAAAACACTCATAAATGTCAAAAAACACACCTTGAACTATTTATAGGCTTTTCTGGTTTTGTCAGTGGCTTTCTTTTTGTTATTGTTTTTTGCTGTTTTATCATTTTGTTGGTTTTGACTTCCTTTGTTGTTTTATTTGACTTTGCCTAGTTTTTGTACTTATTAATGTGTCTGCTGTCTTTATAGATAAAAAAAATGCGATAAATCACTCAGAGATGAAAAGAATGGAACCAGTGGTTCTGGGAGGATACAGGAGAAGGGGAGGTGGGAGGAAGAAAGGTAGGTAGAGGACTAATCCAGGGACAAGGGACAACAAGTGAACTAAAATCGATGGAAGGAAAGTCATGGGAAGCTGTGTGGGGCTCAATTAGGGGCGATGTAGCAGCAAAGAATTACTAAAACCGAATGAAAGCTGAACATGATGGTGGGACAAGAGGAAAGTACAAAGGGAACAGAGGGAAGAACCAGAAGGCAAAGGACATTTATAAAGTGTTTTATCTCTTGCCTATACCTATGTACATGCTCCCATGCTCTAGTCTAATTTGGGAAGCCGTGCCGGGGTCATGATAGCGGTGGTGGTAGATGGTGGGGGTGGGAGTTGAGGAGGCCTCAAGGGATTAGAGGAATGTTGTGTGACTCACAAGTGCTCTACTGCACCCTGATTGACACATCCCCTTCCTGCAACCCCTCTGAGGGTCAATGTCCCATTGTCCAGAGATGGGCTTTCTCTCTCTGCTCCAACCCATCTCCAATCTCATCAAAGGACACAATTTGGATTCATAACATGGGCTATGAGTTCCACTTGGTCATCATGTATTTTTTTAAAATAAACTCTCAGATTTGATTGGATAAGGATTTTTTGAGATTTTTTTTATTCTGATATTCATGAGGCCTATGAATTTATAATTTTCTTTTTGTGATGCCTTTGCATAGGTTTATTATCATGGCTATTTTCCCTTCACAAAATGTATTCAGAAGTATTATATCCTTTTCTGCGTTTTGGGATAGTGAAAGAAGAATATGTGCTAGGTCTTTTCCAAATGTTATATAGAAATTATCAGTGAAGCTGTCTACATAAGAACTTTTTGATGTTGTTGGAAATTGTTTTATGTTCAGTTTTTTATTTAGTGTTGAGACTGTTCAAAATTTCTACCTCAAATTGCGTTTGATTCAGAAGTGACTTGATGGCAATGAGTTTGATTTTAGAGTGTATTGTTGCTTTATGGCACCGATTTAAACAATTTACAAAGCAAAAGTAAAATGTTTCTTGAGTTGACTGAGATCCCTGAAAAGATAGTTGTTATATTTTTGACTAAATAAGTTAAAAAACATTTGAGACAAATTATACTATGTTGAGTCTATTTCTATTTGCATGGGTTACCCAGAAACAACCCTCAAACCGCTACCAACCCCTGCCATTCAGTCCAACCCAACTCAGGATTTGAGACTTTAAGCATTTGGGGAAGCTGAGTGCCTCTTTTTCTTCGGCATACTGGCTGGAGGTTTAGGACCAATGGTACTGTGACTAGTTTATCCTACAGTCTAGGAGATAATAGAAGAAGAAACAATATTCCATGCATCAAGTGGAAATGAAAACACAACATACCACAATTTGGGACACAACACGGTAAGTGCTCAGAGAATAGCTCATGGTAATAGATGAACACACCAAAAAAAGAGGAAGGAAAGCACCCCAAACACCACCATTAGCAAACAACTCTGAAAATGAACAGCAAAAACAAGCTTACCATCACTCGATGAAAGGAAACAGTACATATTTGACAGAAAGAAAATAGGAAAGTGAGAGAAAGAACAACAAAGCTAGGAATTGATTCTTTGAAAGTCTTAATAAAATCGATGGGCAACTGGCAAATTTAACCAAGGGGTGGAGAAGCACCTCACTGTCATTGTGTTAATTCTGACCCATCACAACCCTATAAGAACTATGTAGGAAACTCCCCACCCCCACCCCCTGCGAGTCTCCAAGACTGTAAATTCTGAGAGGAAGACAATGAGAGTAGAAAGCGTAGTCTTCCTTCCCCAGAGCAGATGGTGATTTCTAAACCGCCGACCTTGTGCCTAGAACTCGGTGTTTAACCCTCCACACCACAAGGTATCTTAACAAAGATAAAGAAAGTGCATTCAATCCATCAGAAAGGGAATAGGTGAAAGCATGACAGAACCCATAGAAAGAAAGCGCATAAGAAAAATGTGATGAGAAATTCTAGGTCAATAATTTGCAACCTAGAAGAAATGGATTTAGAATCACACTGACTTTGGGATTCCTAGGCCAATGCCTAACCTACAGCATCACAAAGGCCTCCTTTTTGCATCTCTCTCCAAAGACCAAATCCTCTGCCATGAAGTTGATTCTGATTCACAAAGACCCTCTGGAATACGGTGGATTTGTCACTCTTTACAGGAGGGGAGAGCCTCCCTTTCTTCCCCATGAAGTGCCTGGTAGTCTTGATGTACTGACCTTGCAGTTATCAATGCCACCGCACCACGAGGGATATTGCACTTTACAGCCTTATATGATTTCATTCAGTCTTATAAAAAGTCTTTGCATATCATGATTTTTGTGAAATTCTTAAGTAATATCAAATTTTGCAGATATTTTCATGTTGCAGGATTTCCCTTCAAATTTGAATGGAAATCATGTTCAGGTACACAACAGTTTCTCAACAAATAATGCTAGCTGGATGAATAAACAAGTCAATGAAACTTATTGGAAAAATTCTTTCCAGTATTTCCTTAGAAGCTTTTATATTGAAAGTTAGAGTGTGGTTTTCATATGAACAAAATTAAAAGGACAAAGAACAGAATGTGTTGATTATTCCACACAACCAGAAGCTGATTCCCCTGTCACTTAAAAGTCTCCATGACCAGCCATGCCTTTATAATCAAACATAAAATGTAGCAAGGGATATGCATGGGTTGAATAGCAATTCAGTGTTCTGCTGAACAAGCAAAACTGACACACATTGTACATCCTCTAGAATCAGCAGCAATGTACAGAGGAATCAGAGGACTATTTAATATAGCTGGATAGAATAATTAATGCATGAACCTTATAAATCAGAATGAGATGCTGCTGGAAGAGAGCCTGTATTTAAGAAAAATAGATGTATCTTCAGGGTATTCTTGTTTTTTCTTTTCATTATGTCTCTTTCATTTTTATTTTGTATTTAAGACAGGAGAAAGCATGCATGCTCTGTCACTATGGCATTTATTGCCATCTTCCTATGTCATTCTCTTTTTTTCTTTTTTGGGACATCACAGCTCTCCGGTGGTGGGAGTAGGAGGCCCAGCCCCACTGCTGGTATTGAACCTCCGTCCCAGTGGGCCACAGCCCCACGCACAACCACTACGCCACCGGGGCTCAGCCCTGTCATTCTCATTTCAAGATCTTAGAATTTCCCCTGGGTGATTAGTGTGTCATAGATATGGAACTTCACAACACAGAGAAAGGATCCATGATTCAACCTGAAGGACTGGTACATGAAGATGACCATGTGGAGTTAAAAGAAAAGTTCCATCCTTCTGCCAATAGAAATATCAGACAAGCCAAAGATGTCACTGTAAAATATGAAACATTAAACAAGCTGGAAGACAGTGATGCACTCACTTGCATCGAGTGGCTACTTCTATATTTGCAATACTCACCATGTCACTGGGATTGGGGAAGACAAACCGCATCCTATCACTTAAGAATTTCAGGGCATGGTAACAATCCTTGCCAGACACCTAGCAGGAAAAAAAATTATATGAACAAAGCAACAAACTTGGCACTCACTGTCGTGAGTTGATTCTGATTCGTAATGAGCCTGCAGGGTGGCGTCCCGCTGTTCCCATGGGTTTCCAAGGTTGTAAGATTTTACGTGATTGGAAAAGCTTCACCTTTCTCCCACAGAGCAGCTGCTGAATTCAAATTGCTGGCCTTTGAGTTAGCAGAAGAGTTCTTCAACCACTAGCCCAGGGGCTGCTCTGATAGCAGGGAGGTCTCCCAAGTGGTGCTGACCCCGTCTGTTCTGTGCACCACGTGCCCCATCAGAGCCACATCTCTCAGGCCCCAATTCACTTGAGATGAGAGAAAGCAAGGAAGGTAAACACGTAAATCACTGTTTTTTCGCTTCTTCATGGTCAAATTGCCATTTCTATTTTATGCTGGGGCCATACGAGTTAGGAAGAAAGGACAGAGTAATGTTCTGGGTATCTAAACTTTCCTGTTTAATGGAATGAACCTCTGAGTTTACTAAATGTACTCTACTTTTCTTGATCATCTGAAATTTGATGGAGGCTGCCCGTCTCGCCACCATTCCAGTCATTAGCAGGTGTCTGATTGTGAGTTGAGTTGGTGTGACAGTTGGGTAAGGCACAGTTGTGCCCTGTTCTTCTGCATTGTTTTCCAACTGGACTGAACTGACTCCAAAAGCCAGCCCGGGTGTTTGCTTGGCAAAACCGTTGAAAAGCTTTTTCTTTCAGATCCAGGGGAGCTTTCTTCTTTTTACTTCCTATTGCTGGAGAGAGTTTCTTTATCCTGCATGTCTCCCTTCACGTACCCCTCATACCGCGTCCCACCATCCTCTAACCTGAATAAAGGCAGCACCGATGTCATTCACCCTTGCCTTCGCCAACTGTTAGGATGTTTGGAGCAATGAGCAGAGCTTTTAGTTACACAGTTGGGCAAATCCATGGAACTCCAAAGGCCTGCGGGCATTGGAAAATCACAGACAACTACCTAGTGATATTTGGAGTATCTGATTTGTGGGTTTGTATAAGGTAATAAAAACCCCAAACTGTTTCAAAGCATTTTTGATTGAATAGGAACTTGAAAGGTCTGACTTGTTTTCTAAAACAGTGGTGATGAATTTAATCAATGTGTTGAGAAAGAAAACTAAATATGCTAAAAAATATTTAAAAGTAAGTCATGTGCAATTTGCCAGAAATCACAGGAAGTCAATTCTAATCAGAACTCCTTTCCCCTCAACAAAAGAGGCTCACAAACATGTTTCAGGCCTACACTGCAGGTCAGAGTAGAAGTTCCCCAGTGGGTTTTCAAGATTATAAATCTTCACAAGAGCATACAGCTTCATTTATCCTGAAAAGCACTTTTAATTTACAATAGTAAATTACAAAGATCATCAATGGGATCAACTGGACTTACATGAAAATCCACATACAAGATGTCTGGCTTAATTAAAAGTTATTTGAACTTCTTAAGGCTCAGTTTTCTCTCAGTTAATGCTAACATAGATAAACTTTTAGAGAATAAATGATCAAAGGTTGATATAGATGTCAAAACAGATATTGACAGATTTTTCTAGTGCAGAAAAAGTCATCAAACGGTGGTATTGAGTTGCATAAAGATTGTGAATGATAGCATTTAACAAATAAGAGTACCATGATTTTGTGGAGGAAAGAGTCTTTTCTAGATCTGGCAGAAAGTTAAATTTGGGGAAAGATATGGGTCCATTGCATGGAAGCAAGATCTAGCTAGAGATTCCATATCCACTCTTATCAAATACATTTTATTTTCGATGCATGCAACTGCTCTTTGGGGTCTTCTAGAGATTGTGAATCTGTACAGGAGCAGAAGCCTCATCTTTTCCTTATGAAAGTTTAGCGAGAATAGATCTAACTGTCAAATGATGGAAATCCGATTATCATTTTAGTGACCACCCTCCTTGGGGTTTAAGCAATATTGTCAGTAGCAGGTGTTTATTTACATTATGTGAATAAATTGATAAAGAAAAGAGACAGTAAAGAGTCATGGCAGACTGAACAGAAAAAAATGCAGGAAAGAGCCCTTATAATCAGTGATTGAAGCTATTTAGAATACCTACCACTCTTCCTCACCTACCCCCTAAAAAGAGAAACATCGAACCCAGAAGAACAGGTACATCAATTACTGTCTAATTTGTGGATTACAACGATCATGCTGACATAATGAGAAACTAGTATTCTTTAAAAGACAGAGACAAAAAGATATGGCAAATCAGCATGATTCCTGGCAGATGATAGAGGACTCCCCCTGTGCCCACACTGCAAAAGCCATGATCTTAAAAAAATGTCAAAGTAGGATAAATGCCTCCACAAAGAAGAGGCTTTGGCATTTGGTCAGAAAGAGAACTTCTTTCATCCTTTAATTGGAGAATGTTTACTTTTCCAGTCCTTGCCCCTTCAATGCTAGAACTTCCTGTATTTACCATTATAAAACAAGTCAACCAATAATCCTACATTGTTCCAAATTGCAAACCCGACTTTAAGGAGTGACACAGCCCCCAGTGAAGAATCACTGGAAGGGTGGTGGGTGGTTGAACTTGTCAGAAGTTAAACATCTAAATATCAGAATTAAATCTCACCTCTTTGATTTCATGGATCTCAAACATGTTTTTCACACTTCCCAAGTGAAACAAAGGTTGATGAGAACTTGCAAATGTTTGGTCTGCCTCTTCTTTGTTTTTTTTTTTTTGTTTGTTTTGTTTTGTTTTTTGGAGCAGTTGTGTTTGAATTGTGTCTGGTGTAAGGTTGGCGTATAGGAGCTAATCATTTGGACGGAGATTAGATCACATGATTCTTTTCTGTCTTCACACATAAAAGTCTGATGAGGGTTTGTTGCTCACTACTTGTACTCATTACAAGTTTAATAACTTCCATTAGGTGATTAATAGCAAACCTTGTTTCATTGTATAAAGATGCTTCTGGAGATAGCAGCATTTTCTAGGACTGTCAAAAATAATGTGCAAAGATCAGATCCAGTGATGCTATGTAGACCAAGACCATTTTAGATATATTCTGGCATTCTCTTTGGAGCAGATTCTCAATCTTCGAGAGAAGGAGTCCATCAAATAGGCTGTACAACAACAACACAACAGTGCTGTTGCTTTGTTCATTTTAATGTCCTCGGTGCCTTGGTAAATTACTTTGGGTCAAAGCTCATAATTATTAAGGGAGCATGCAACATTTTATATAGGCTTTGTTTTCTAGAGGAAATTCTGCATGATAAACTAATTTGAGAACTTTGAAATTCTTACAACTCTCAGGATACTCCTTAAAGGTGTCAATGATCAAGGACATTGGTTTCTTAGGAGAATTAGCAAGAGAAACTTTGGATAATTCACTTAATCTATGTTATCTCCAATACCTTCCATAGCAATAGGTACAATATTTCGTTTTAGACCAATATGAAGAATGCAAACTATACATTTGTGTTGTTTCATCTGCATATAAGGGGTCTCTAGTGGTATGGTGGTTACTCATTTGGCTGCTAACCATGGAGTCATTGGATACGAAACCACCAACTGCTCCCTGGGAAAAAGACAAAGCTTTCTTCTCCTATAAAGAGTTACAGTCTCAGAAACTCACAAGGGCAGCTACACTGTCTCTGATAAGGTTACTAGGTTTCCTGACAGTTCATTCAGATATAAAGGAACTCTGGTTGTATAGTGGTTATGCATTGAGCTACAGTCAGTAAGGTCAGCAGAACAAAGCCAACAGCTGTCTCTGCAGGAAAAAGATAAAGTGTTCTACTCCCATGAAGAGGTACAGCCTTGGAAACCCACAGGGCAGTACTACTCTGTCCTACAGGATCTTGTGAGCCAGAATCAACTCAATTGCAATGAGTTTGGTTTGAGTATCTGTAATGGTAGGTTGCACATGATATTTCTGGTACTTTACTTTGGCTAGTGGTTCACCTAAAGTTTCTGAATATTTTAGAAGAGAAAGATATGGATTATGAAGAGTTGATAATAATGAGAGACCTCAGGGAAATTCCAAGTACAGGACTCATCATTTTACTTTTTTTTTTCCAAAACCTGCCTAATAGATTGACAGCAATAGCTTTTTCACAGAACTGGTTATGGTTGTTCGTTGCTGTCACTTGTGTTGTGTGTTGTTGACTGTCATTCATGGCGATCCTATGCATAACAGAAGGGAATGCTGCCTTTAGATATATTATGGCACATGTCTAGCACATATTGTGGCACATGGCTAGCCACAGAGCTGGTGAAGAATGTCAGATAAATACACCTCATCCCAGACCTTTGGATTTCTTTAAATAAACATTCCTAGGTCTTTCAGTTGTTCATTAAAGTTTACAGAGAGTTGTTCTGACATATAGCCGGAAAGCCCCAATCTCAAATGCCAATGAAAGGAAGAAAATGGAATGATATTTCTGTGTATAGAAACCACTACTATGTACACAGGGCAACTATGGGTTATTATCCTTAGAAAGCGTACATGCATTTATAAATTAAAGACTGATCATTGAAAGTAGTTTCATGAGTTAAGTTTCAATGATTTTTAAAAAAAAATTCACCTTACTATAGATCAACCCTCTAGCATGAACTCAAAAAATCATCCTATCTCCAGACATCTCAAATTCTTTCTCTTTACATTTGTTTTGCTTCTACCAATGGCTTCTCTCAGCTGACCCATCTACAATTTGACTTGACCCATCGAGTTTACTCATACCTTTGAATTCTGAAATAACAGTCATAGAGGGGGAAACAATCTCCCCTCTAATTTGGAAAAAAGCATCACTTATGTTTACAGCATCATTTTCTGATTGGAAACATATGGTGAACCCTTGTTTCTCATACTTCTGCCTTTCCTGCCCCATGGTCTATGTTTTCCTAAAAGTATAATTCCTCCAGGAGTCATTGTAGAGTCAGTACTGCATAATAACAAGTAGATTTCAAAAACTTAAAAATAAAAGGGACACAATTAAAATTTGTCCTGGGGTCTGCATGAGCAAGTCCTCATTAGACCAGAAGAAAAAAGTGGCTTCCAGGGGTAGCTTATGGGAGTGGAGAGAAGTAACATCTTGTTCTTAGATGGCTCAGGAGGAATCTGCTCCCTCTAAAGCAGTGGTTCTCAACCTTCCTCATGCCGCGACACTTTCATATAGTCCCTGATGTGGTGGTGACCCCCCAACCATAAATATATGTCCATTGCTACTTCATAACTGCAATTTTGCTGCTGCTGTGAATTAGGTGACCCACAGGTTGAGAACTGATGCTATACATGCACAATTACACGAGATGAAGAAGCACTTCATGATTCCATCAAAATTGCCATGTTTAGATGGTGAATACTGCCCCTTATGGAGATCAAGTTCTGTAGCTGAATGTCAGAACATTCCCCATGATGTCTGTGAGGTTGGTTATTCAAACCTACCTTGAGGAACTTGGGGAAACATACCAGGAAACTTGCTCTGGAAATGTCACAGCGTAGAAAACCCTACAGAGCCCACCATGCATCGTGTGACTGTGAGTGAGAACCAGCTTGACAATAACAACCACCTTTGGCTCCACCTATATTCACAGGTGCTTTGTCCCATTCCATAGAATTTGTTTCATATTATTTGTTTCTCATGACTATTATCAATCCAAGACTTTGGCCACTTAGCAGGGTTGGTTCTAAAGGCTTTGTGTATCAAAACCAACAAAGTCCATGAACAAAATTTTAAAAAAATGTTTAGATGTAAAGATCCTATCTCTAAATGAGTCAACATTTATTGAAAGACACCATGTATCAATCAGAATATGAATACTTATTTTCTTTCTTATTGCTTATGGGTAAACAGGCCCTAGATTTCCTGAAAGCCATCCTATCAACTGATCAAAAAGAGACTTCGTGCTATAAAATCCCATGACCGTTACAAACAGATGGATATGCAACTGGACAGCAGATATCAACTTAAAAACAAAACAATACATGAAGTTACGGATTATTTTAGGCATTGGATCTTTTTTTTTTTTTCACATCTGGTCCAGTAAGTGTTAAAAAAACAAACAAACATGGGGACATTGAGGTTAGCCACCTAAAGTTCCTAGAGAAACCACCAAGGTTCTTGTTTGCTATTTGGCTTATTTACTTTAGTTCCATATTAGAGTTGCCTGATATTATTCTTTTTAATTGGATTCAGAATGATTGATCAGAAATGAAGCAGTTTCATTCTGAAGGGTTGACTTATTTTTATAACCCAGTGCTTATATCTATGAAGTATCTACATTTGATCAAATTGACAGTTTAGGTCACTCATCTAATGTTCACTAGCTAAATAATGAATCGCCTGTATGTCAATAGGGTTAGTGATAAGGGACCCGGATCTGAGCTAGGTGGAGGCAAACACTGCCAGGGTCCCCGACAATCATCTTCTTTGCGACTTGACAGGTTAGCCACATATCCAAATACTAAAGAGAATAATGATCACTTTCAGTCAATGGTGGAGGAACAATAAAGGAATAAAACAATGTACAAGCCCGCAATAATTAAAAAAAATACTACTGTACCAACCTCCAGAGAAAACAATAGGACTGACTGCTCCATGGGCACATGGGAGAAGAGTATCTGCCAGTAGGGGAGGGGGAGCCAACCAGCCCAGAGACAAGGGGATAATAAGAGATCCAAAAATCGATGGTGAGGAGTGCAATGGTGGCGTTTGATCAAGTGAAATGTAGCTGAGAGAAAGGACTGAGAGAAAGTACTGAGAGTTGAATGAATGTGAGACAGGAGGAAAGTAGGAAATAGAGAAAAGAAACTGAGTGGCAAAAGACCTTTATAGAAGCAAAAATATAAGCATGCACAGATGTAAATATATTTGTAAGGATATAGGTCTATGTACATGTATTTTTAGGTTAAGTATTAAGGTAGCAGACAGACATCGGGTCTCCACTCACTCCTCCCTCAATGAAGAACACTTTGTTCTACTAACCTGGCATTCTGTGATGCTCATTTTCCTGACATGGTTGCTGACCACAAAATGAGTGCATTTGCTTATGTGCCTAACGTGGTGAAGAAAGCTGATGGTGCCTAACAATGAGAATATATAGCATCTGGGGTCTTAAAGGCATGAAACTAAACAAGCAGCTATCTAGCCAGGAAGCAACAAAGCCCACATGGAATAAGCACACCAACTTATGTGAGCATGAGGTGTAGATGGGACCAAGTATTGGACAGCAGAAGACCCCAAACAATCATTTTTATGTGAAAGAGAAGGGTTGGAATGGAGACACAAATCAAATCTATAGACAATTGGCAATTCATTCAGAAAAGGGACATACTGAGGAAGAAGGGTGTAGCACCAAGGGAACACACAATAATCTTCTAGTTCTTTAATGCTTCTTCTCGTCTACTCTCATGACCCCAGTTTTTCCTTACAAATCCAGCTAGACTGGAGCATGTACACTAGTACAGATAAGAGCTCTCAACACATAGACTCCAGACCAGATAAACCCCTAAGGAGCAATATCAATACCATGAGAGTACAGGGGAAGGTAGAAGGAGAAGGGGAAGAAATGAGGAACCGAATACAATGATCAAAGTATAACCCCACCTCCAGGTGGACAAACAACAGAACTTTGGGTGAAGGGAGACAGTGGATGGTATAGATGTGAAAATAGTGATAATTCATAATTTATCGGGGATTCATGAGGGTTGGACAGTGGATAAGGGAGAAAAGAAGAGTAGCTGATACCAAGGGCTCAAGCAGAAAGAAAATGTTTTGAAAATTATCATAGATGGCAACCTATGTACAAATATGTTGGATACAATTGATGTATGGATTGTTATTAGATCTGAAAGAGCTCCAGTAAAATGATTTATGAATTAAAAAAAGTACTGAAAATATTTTTCAATGTGAAAGAGAATAAGGTATTCTGCCATTCTCATTTGATCTTTGAGGAATTTAGCCTTTCTAGTTTTTAGGTTTTTATTTCTCATTGCCTCATATCCTTGGGATGAAAATCTTCACAAAACTTTTCACTTTACTTAATGTCATGGTGGTTTTATGACAACTGACATTTAATTAATATGAGAGATGAATGATTTTAAATATCCAGAAGCTGCCCTTTTAAGGGTTGAGAGTGCAGAAATAATGATGGGCACTGTGGAGCATTGCAATAAAATTAATTTAAAACCCTGTTATCAAGATCCAAGTCTAGGGCTGAGCCCTGGTGACGTAAGTGGTTGAGTGTGGGACTGCGGCCGCGGGCTTGGCAATTCAAAGCCAGCAGCGGCTCTCAGGAGCACCGCTGAGTAGCTCCCATGACCACCAGATGGCAGTGATGCCCCCCCCCCCAAAAAAAAGATCCAAGTCTATCTACTACTCCAGATAAGTGTGTGTTTTTTTAATTCATGATGTTTACTTCAAGTGAGAAGTATTCATACAGTACTGATTTTTTTTCCTGTGTCTGCCTAAAAGATGAAGTAGAGGTTGTTACTTTATTATTATTATTTTTTTTTAGGCATCCCTGTCCTCTGGTGGTGGGAATAGGAGGCCCAGCCTTTGCTCCTGGGAGCTGGAATTGAACCTCCATCCCAGTGGGCCGCAGTCCCGCACACAACCACTATGCCACCGGGGCTCAGTCGAGGTTGTTACTTTAAAAAATAATATCCCTCCTTAAAAATAATTTCCCTCTTTGAAAGTAACTTTTCTTTTCAAAACTAACTTCACATAATTCAGAGAATTTAATAAAGCTAGAAATACCATTAGAAGAACTTCTGATTCTAGATGTTGAGACATTAGTCCTGTGAGGGTATATGTATGGCTGTAATAATAAAGATAATTCCACCAGACATTTATTTACCCCAATACAGTTCTACAATTAATTAATAGTACAATGTCCATTTTATAGTGAGTAAACAGTTGAGACTTGGAAAGATAGAATTATTCTCTCAGGTAACAAATCGCAGAGTCTTGGTCCAAACTTCATAATCAAAGATATCAGATACTCTTTAAGTTCTGGCTTCACCATCCCTTATTTAAGTGCTCTGGACACCTTGACGTTGCCTAGGACTTAATAATATTGCTGAGTGAAATACATCTCCTGAAATCTGTTCTACATTCAGATTTCCTCGGGGGAGACAGGAGAAGGGAATTGTCATCATCCATTATGGTAACATAGTTGGTGTCTATGTGCTTCATGTATAGTAGATTTATGCATACTAGTTCACAGAGGCCTGGTGGTACGGTGGTTCATGGTGGGCTGCTCACCTCAAGGTTAGCAGTTTGAAACCTCCAGCTGCTCTGAGGAATAAAGACAAGACCTATCCCCATAAAGAAGGATGGTCTCAAAGACCCACAGAGGCAGCTCTGTCCTATCGGGTCTCTGGGAGTCAAAATCACTCAATGGGCAGTGTCTGGATTTAGTTTGGCATCCTGTGTCAGTTGAAAAGGCTATTTCACTAAAAGAAAATAAACAAAAACTGCTGGAAGCCCTGGTGGCAATGTGGGTTATAGACTGGTCTGCTAACCCCAGGCCAGCAGTTCCAAACCACCAATTTCTCTACTGGAGAAAGGTGAGGCTTTCTGTCCCTGAAAATATTTATATCCTTAGAAACCATGAAGGACAGTTCTACTGTGTTATATAGTGTCACCATGTGCCTGGAGTGACTAAATGGGAATGAGTTTGGAGGGTTTATAGCCAAAAATACAACCAGAAAACTATTTAGAAGCATGGAAAACAAGACGTAAACTCCCTAA
The DNA here is from genome assembly GCA_004026705.1 of Nesogale talazaci. NCBI lineage: Eukaryota > Metazoa > Chordata > Mammalia > Afrosoricida > Tenrecidae > Nesogale > Nesogale talazaci. The sequence continues at coordinate 28,015 of PVJH01019083.1, forward strand.
GTGGGCACATATCTAGGATCAAGAATCATGATAAAAAAAGTACTGCGATAATTAAAATAGAGTGTCAATGAAAAAGAGGGGAAATCACAATCAGGTAGACTGATAGAGTAGCCAAAACAATAGCCTCACACACCAACATTTATGAAGATAGTTCAAGATTGGCTGATGTTTTATTCTAGGGGACTTGGGACCACCATGAGCCGAAGCCCTCTTGAAGGCAAGGAACAATGGCAGCACAGTGAAAACATGATGACAACAGTATAGATGATGATAATAGCAAAATTCACCGCCATCCCATTAATTCCAAGCCAAGGTCTTGGAGAAATTAGATGATGATAATGATAGCTAATACATGGATAGGGCTCTGTAAAATAGAAACTATTTCAAGTGATCATTATTGCCCTATGACTTAAATAGTGACATTATGATTTAATAGATGTGGTTACTGAGAAAATGAAATCGCTGAAGGTCTCAACTAATAAAGAATGCAGCTGGAATTAAAATTCAGTGTTTGGGGGCTGAGCCCCAGTGGCTTAAGTGGTTGAGTGTGGGACTGTGGCCCATGGGCTTGGCAGTTCACATCCAGCGGTGGCTCTCAGAAGTAATGCTAGGTAGCTCTCACGACCACCAGAGGGCAGTGATGCCCCCCAAAAATTCAGTGTTTGACTCCAGACTAAATTATAATGTTATGTAATATTGATCACACTATGTACTGGATACTCTTAGGTGCATTTTACGTGCAAGCCTGTTTACTTGGCCCTTCTTTTCAGCTAAAGGAGATGAGAAAGGAGATCTGATTTCATAGTTTAGATATAAATTATATTTCTTTTTAAAACCCTGCCTATTCAACGTGAATCCCATATAAACGGCACTTGAATGATATACAAGAGAATGTATATGAATAACAAGAGGAAATTTTTGGCTTTCAATTTGAAGATATAATTCAAAGTGTTCAGTAATATATTGTATCCTCTATCTTGACCCTTCAGTTAGGTGAAGTGAAAAGTAGATGGGAATTGAAGGTCTTTGTTCACTACATGTGCAAAAGCTCTCTCTCTCTCTCTCTCTCTCTCTCTCTCTCTCTCTCTCTTTCTGTGGGTTGTGAGCCCCAATTCTTGACTCAGGAAATATGGCTTTAAATCCACACTGGTGCTTTCTACCCAGATAATAGTAGGCAAGATACTAATAACACATACAACAAAAGTTCATATGAGGGTTAAATGATGCAAAATGTTGTTGTTGTTGTTGTTGTTAAAAACAATGAATAAAATCTTTCAGGTTCATGAAATGTTCAAATCATTCCCAAACTACCAATTTCGGTCAATACTGCTTCATAAAATGAGAAGCAACAGAGAGAAAGCAAGCCAATCATTCCATGGTCATGAATTCAACCCGTGGAGAGAACTGGCAGGGCACATTTTATACACATCAGCTGTGGCAAAAATAAGTCTGCATTGTTTGTTGAAAGCTGATGATGTCTGGATAACCAGCTGTCTGGAAAAAGGAGGACATAGCTTCCCTTTTTGTTGTTGTTGTTTAATGGGATCTGCCAGCCAGCTGGCATTTGGGCAAGGGTAGGCAGCTCATGTGTGTTGAGTTCTGTGCCAAGTGTCTTGTAGCAAGTTGTCTTATTTGAGCCTCCTAACTTGATGATGAATAATAGCAAAACCCCTGATGTACAGACTGAGGCTCACAGAGGTTAAAGAACCCAGTTAATAAATTAGATTCTGATTTCAAATTCACTCGGGTCACATACAAGCACCATTGATTGTTCTTGCAGTATTAAATACCCTGGTAACCATTTACAAGTGGAAATACTAGTGAAAATCAAATATTTTACCTTAAGAAATATACAATTTCACATTTAAGTTTCTTCAATTTCATAATTAGATATTGGCTCAACTCTATGATAGCATCTAGAATTTTTCCAACAAGAATTTGCTTGAAGTATCATGTCTTTCATTTCCATCTTTTTTTTCTTTAGCAGTTTTCCTTTTTTTTTATGAGGTAATAATGGAGAAATAACATGAGTGGGAAGAGTTGAAGGAAACTACCTTAAGAGTTTGAGCTGTATGATGAAAGATTTAAAGTCCATACGTTCGCACAATATGAGACTCCTAAGCCTCCATGAGAATTGGAGTATGGTGAACACAGCATGATTAAGTAAAGTATACAAGTTACCATTATTTTTACAATGAACTTGAAATTGTCTAAAGTTTGCTTGAATGCTGTAGTAATAGCATACATTTATATGGATACTGCTATTGAAATTCCAGATTATTAGCTAGTTCTTTTAATGTCTTTCTGTATCTCATGACATAAAACTAGATAAACAGAATCAAAGTCTACGCCGGGAATCTGAGAGCTTCAATCTAGTCCAATGTCCTCAGAAAGTCATCAATGAAGTTTAAGACATCTCTTGACTTTGGGCTCCTCTGGAACTTGTTGGTATCATTATTGAATGTAAAAAAAGAGAGACAGGTTAAACTTGTCATATAGTTTGACTATTTTATGAGCCTGATTTCAAGTTAAAGAAAATTATTCTATGTCTTCATTAACTTTAGGAGTCCTGATGGTATTGTTACATGTTGTTACATGTTGAGGCAGGATCCCTCAGGTCAGGAGTTTGAAACCATCAGTCTTTCTGCAACAGAAAGATGAGGCTTCCTGCTCCTATGAACATTCACAGGGGCAGTCCAACTCTAACCTCTAGGCACTCTAGGAGTCAATATCGACTGGATGGTAATGAGTTTGCTTGTTTGTTTGTTTCATTGACATTAGATAATTTATTTAAAATAGCCTATTTATCTTAAAAAGCTTAAGGAGCTTTACTCTTCACTCCATCTCTGTACTGTAGAGTCAAATGTATTTAAACCTATTCCCCACATCACGGAATCCTGGTTCAGCTGTGGGAGAAGTATGTGACTGTGGCCTACACCACAAGGTGGGAGGGTGACATCCAGCAGGCACTCCATGGAAAAAAGATGATGTTATCTTTTCCTATAGAGACTACAGTCGCAGAAGCCCTAGAGAGAGTCACTGAGAGGTGCAATCTACTTGACCAGGGTTGGTTTTGGTGTCCCTATAGATATTGGTATTTATAAGGAATTATGAATGTGATGCGCTAAATGTAAGAGACACATTTTCTTCTGTACTAAATTCAGCTTTAAGCTATATGTCTCTTGATCCAGCCCTGTATTGCCCAGAAATGAAGCCTGGGTGTCTAGCTGGGGTGGAGGCCTGCTGCGTGGTGTCTTATGTGCCAGGCTATTCAGCACAGTGACAATTGAGACTCCGAGGGAGAAAGAGCAGGCTTTCCATTCCAGGGAAGAGTTACAGTCTTGGAAACTCACAGGGATCGCTTTACTGTGTGGCTTCAAGGCAGCATCAACTCGATGGCAGTGTGTCTACACCCGAACCACCATGGTTCCCACGTTGCGAATTATTGCCCTTTGTTGAGAACTCCTTTCAGGAGTTTCCTGTATGAACACTCCACCCCCAGCCCGTGAGCTTCACATTTATATCACAAACATAGGTTTTCAGAAACTTTGTTTGAGGGTAGATCAATTTATTGCTGATTCTGATTTTTCAGAAAGATGAATACACTTTGGTTTTTATGTTTCTATCATTCCGCGTGTATGCTGTTGGCACTTATGATGTCAGAAAACAGAAGCACAATAAAAAAAATTGCCTTCTCACAAATGCACTGGGGGTACACCGAGCATCTCACCACCTCTTAGCAGGACTTGTGATGAATGGAGGTATGTGAGGAAATACTGCTTTAATACCTCACCTTTTGCTACTGCTCTAAATTAAGTCAGATGGGGTGACATAAATAACATACTAGGGTGAAGAGAGGATGTTTCTGAAGTCACCTTGTTATATTTTTCTCTTGGGATAGTTATAAAAGGATCAATTAGCAACTGTGTAATGGTAATGAGGTCATCCGCAGATCTCACAATGTGATTATTAACAAATGTTCACTCACCACCAGTATCTTAGATAAAGATAATTTGTCAACATTCCAACACTGTTTTTATTACCATGCCATGATTATCAGAGAAAAATGATATATTGCCATTTAATTAAGAAAAGCAATAAAGAAATATAATTGGTAAAGTTTGATGTCTGAAGAATAATTAAATAGTATGTTACTCTTGATGATGGAACCACCTGAAAAGCTAATCATGTATATTTCAGAATGAAATACCACAGCAAGATTTTATTTCCAGCCTAGAGTTCAATGCTGGGAGAGGCTACAATGTAATTAAAGTAAAGCATTTTTAATTTATTTGTTCTTATTTAGAAACTTTGGGTACCAGCTGTTCAAGGGAAAGAGACATAGAATTTTAAGAATATATAATTTATGCACTGTGTTAAAATATCTGGATGTCAAATTCCTGACATTTTCTGGGTAAAAGTAAAAATTCATGTCAGTAATTGTGTTAGGCTGGATAGTCAAGAGAAACAGACCCATAACACCATATATGCATATGAAAGAGCTTGTATCAAAAAGTACTTTTAAATCAAAGCATCCCAGTCCAGTTCAACTCAAGTCCAGAAGTCTGTTGCTAGCCAGGACCCTCTTCAGACTCACATACCTGCAATCTGATGATGCAGACACAATGAGGTGCAGGAAGATCAGAGGCAGTGGGTGAAGAGTCACATGGATCCAATGTCTAAAGAAACGTGGTAGGATGTTGACAGGTCTCTGTGTTGGAGAGCCTGCATGACACTTGGGGCTCCCCCTGGAGGCAGACAGAGTCCCAGCAATCAGGAAGACGAAGCAGAGAGAGAGGGTCCCAGATCTTCCTTCTAAGAAAACCACACCCCCAAGGAAGCCATCACTAGTCTGTGACGATGGACTCCACCCCTACCCTTTCATACAAATTCAAGTTGCCATAAAATCACCCCAACACCACAGTAACTTTTTATACCATATAGTACTTCAATATTGATCTTTTGCTCATTGCTTAATGATAATGCAATAAATAATATAATAGCACCTGATGTTTTTAACCCTAAGCAAAGTGGCTTGATTCATATTCTACTTTATTCCAGAAGCATTTCTTGTTGCATTCTACGGAGTAGACAAGTCGTTGTTAAATGACAAATACTCCTCAAAGTGCAGGGCATGTAGCAGTGAATTATATCAACAAAGTTCTTGTCTTCACCAAATTTGCTGTCTAGATATGGAAGATATATATTTACATGTGTAACTAATATTTCTTAAAACAAATGTAAAATCTTATAGACCATAAATAAAGATATTGGAGGGTAAGGGAGACTTTACAAAATGAACAGTGTAAGTGCTAAGTGGAATTATTGAGAATGGAAGCTCATTGGGACTGCAAGTTTTTCTGGATGTCAAAACTTCCCACCTTTGACACGATCCAGTCTTGGCACTTTCTATTATTATTGATTCGTGAGAAATATTTGTGTCTTCTTTCTCTGATAGATTTCTGCCTGTGCTGTTTTAATCATTCTCTCTTTTACTTCTTTGGGATTGACAAAGAACTCACAAATGTGATTCATGATTATAAGGTTTGTGAAGGAAGTTAGCAAGTTGTGATGCCAAGGAAAAATAATCAGGACTTGTAACAAAGTTTCTTCAGGTCAGCTAATAAATGTCCTAAGGGGCGTGGCATTGTGATATAAGCTCCAACCCCAGGGCATTCAGGTCAAGCTCCATGAGTCAGCAAACCCAGGTCCCCTGAATTCAGAGGGGCTGCATTCCACAAACCAGCCTCCTGTGCCAAAGCATTCAGCTTTCCTTGTGGGTTGACCAGTCCTCTGCTCTGTCCTGTGCTTGTGTTCCTGGCTCTGCTGCTGCAAGAGGATCAATTTGGCAGGAACAGAGTGGAGTGTCTGGAGTGGGAAAGGTCATTTTTTCTGATTAAGATCCCTCCCAATAAGTGATGATAGGGTATGTGCTATTATGCAAATACCAACCCCACACCCACTGCCCTTGTTTTGATTCAGGCTGTTTATGACCCTATAGGTTAGAGTACAACTGCCCCTCTGGGTTTTTGAGACTGTAAATCTTTACAGGAGATTAATGAATGACTCATTTTCTTCTGAAGGTGACTGGTAGGCTCAAAATGCTGAGTTTGAGACTAGCAATTTAACTCTTAACCCACTCTGCAAAACTCCATTTATACAAAGTTACACGGTGACCCCAATTATGTGAGACTACATCTGTTCCCCATAAGGTTTTGGAGGGCATTTATTTAAAGGTACCACTGAGTAACCTGAATTCTTTGGGATTTATATATATATATATATATATCCTTATAGGCCATAAATAAAAATACTAGAGGGTAAGAGAGACTTTACAAAATGAACAGTGTAAGTGCTAAGTGGAATCATTGAGAATGGAAGCTCATTGGGACTGCAAGTTTTTTAAAAATGTTAACACTATAAGGAGCCCTGGAGGCACTGTGGTGAGTTAGGCATTAGGATGTGAACCAATTACAAGGTTAGTGATTGAAACCCACCAGCCACCTTGTGTAAGGAAGATGAAGCTTAGGAGACACGACATCTCTCACTGACCCATAGCCCTACAGGGGCCAACACTGGAGAGAGTGTGGGAGTCGTGCCCAATTTGACTCCACCACGCCGATGCAAAACACTAAGGGTGTGCAATAGAACAGAAAGGGTAACAGAGCAATGAAGTCCCGAAGGAGTACCAAAAATAGATTTGGGTACCAGCGCATGACGCCCCATCAGACTTGACCGGAAAACACTCCTAATGGTCAACAAACAGACCTTGAACTATTTACAGGCATTTTTTTGGTCAATTTTTTTTGTGTTTTCTTTTGTTGCTTTGTTTTGCTCTGTGCTTTTTTTTTCTTGCATATGATTATCTCTGCAGGTCTATCTAGATAAGATTGGCAGGATAAACAATCTGGAGGAGAAAGCAAAGGGACCAACAGTTCTGGGATGACATGGGAAAGGGGGAAGTGGGAGAAAGGAAATGGTATTAACAAACCCAGGGACAAGGGAACAGCAAGTGATCCCCAATTGGTGTCGAGGAAAGGGTAAGAGACTGGGGATGGTTTGATCAAGGGAAATTTAACTGATACGAATTACTGAAACCCAAATGAAGGCTGAGCATGATAGTGGGACAAGAGGAAAGTAAAAGGAAATAGAGGAAAGAACTAAGACGTGAAGGGCATATATAGAGATCTAAATACAGGCAGGTACATGTGTAAAGTTATTTATATATGATGATGAGAAAATAGATCTATGTGCATATATTTATCAGTTTAGTATTAAGGTAGCAGATGGACATTGGGCCTCCACTCAAGTACTTCATCAATGCAAGAACACTTCATTCTATTAAATTGGCATTCCATGATGCCCACTATCCTGACAAGTCCCAACAGATGTGATGAAGTAAACTATCATGGTGCCTGACTATCAAAAGATATAGCGTCTCTTAAAGGTTTGAAGATAAACAAGCAGACATCTAGCTGAGAAACAACAAAGCCCACATGGAAGAAGCACAGTAGCATGCACACACGTGCGTGCGTGTGTGCGTGTGTGCGTGTGTTCATGAAGTGTTCTAGGGATCAGGTATCAGACATCAAAGAACAAAAAAAAATCATATCTTTGTGAATGAAGGGAGTGAGAGGGGGTACCCAAAGCCTAACTGTTGGCAACTGGACATCCCCTTACATAAGGAGTGTGGGGAGGAGATGAGCCAGTCAGGGTGTAGTATAGCAATGATGAAACATAAAACTTTCCACTAATTTTTAAATGCTCCCTCCCACCCCCCACATACACTATAATGATCCCAATTGTACCTTACAAATTGGGCTAGATCAGAGGGTGTACACTGGCACAGATAGTAACTGGACACATAGGGAATCCAGAACATATGAACCCTTCAGAACCACTGGTGAGAGTGGTGATACCAAGAGGGTAGCGGGAAGATGGGGTGAAAAGGGGGAACCAATTACATAGATCTACATCTAACCCCCCTCCCTGGGGGCCGGAAATCAGGAAAGTAAGTGAAGGGAGATGTTGGACAGTGTGAGACATGGCAAAATAATAATAATAAATTATCCATGGCTCATGAAGGAGAGGTATAATGGAGGGAGGGAGAAAATGAGCAGATACCAAGGGCTCAAGTAGAAAGCAAATGTTTTGAGAATGATGAGGGCGGCAAAGGTACTAATGTACTTGATACAATGGATGGATGTAGAGATTGTGATAAGCATTGTATGAGTCCCCAATAAAATGATTTAAATAAAGGAAAAAAGAAAGATGAAGCTGTCTGCTCCCACAACAATTTACATTCTCACAAACCCTCTGAAGCTCTCTTTAAGGAGAAATGGACTGGATGACAATGGGTTTGTTTGTTTTCAGTTTAGAAGTGTGCACCACCAAGCATATATTCTCTCCTGATAGATAATGTGTCCAAAATATATGAGATGGTGTCTCCCCACCCTCACACCCAAGGGGCACTCACCAATCATAGAAGTAGGCAAGCAGCCACTGCAATACAGACATGGGTTTGTCTGTACCTGGAAACGAAAAAGAAGACACAGGAATTGGATGTATACTTAAATTTTCTCTGTTGTGATACGAGTAGAGGGGTGGCAAAAAAGAGGGAGACCCTTGACAAAATGTCCTGACAGACGTAAGAAAAAATCGTGAGAATGACCCAGTACCGGGCATGTCACCCTCTGCTGTATATGGAATTGCTAAGAGTCAGAATTGACTCATTAGCACCTAACATCAGCTACTGCAAGGAAGATGATGATAGGAAATGATGACTTTACAGAAATCCTATTCATAACAATAGAAAACTCAGATGAAATAGGTAAAAATAAGCATACAACTGCTCTTGAAAAGTGGCATTCAGAATCTACAGAATTAAAAATGTATAAAATCAATTCTCCATGGATTGAAACTTCAGCATGAGCAATGTTAGTATATTCTTGGTGCACTGGTATACTGGGGTGTGTGTGTGTGTGTGTGTTTAAGGAAATAAAATGATATGGAGTAAAATTCTAAGAACAGGAAGATGGTTAGCCTTCCTTTGCACATACTTTTTCTTTCTTTTGCTTGGTAGAGTTCCTCTTTCCTCTTCAGTTCTTGCCTTCTTGATAGCTTGGAAGGAATTGAAAATATTAAAATATCAAAGGCTCCTTCTGGAGAGCTCTAAAATTCCACAAACCTATCCTTTCCTCATTCTTTGGATCAGTCTCTTTTCCTGCTTCTGAGAATCTTGTGACCTCCTAGATTAGTGACGGCTTCCTAATTCAAGCCAAGTCTAAAGTGGAACTGCTGTCACTGGAGCAGAGTGAGTGACCCTGGAGTGCTGCCACTTGAATGAGTATTTTCAGGGATGATTTCACACCAGAGGAAATACATACTCAAGCATGCCTGTCCATCACTCCAGCACCTTACAGGCAGTCTTTCCAAGAGCATCAGAGTAGGAAACAACTTGACAGTTGTCTGGTTCTAAAGATGTCCTAGGGACAGGGGACTGTTTGTAGGACTTCCCTTGCTTGTCAAGGGTTGGCTTTGGGTTTCCTTGAAGTTAACTTTGGTTTTGTTCACACGGAAAATGGTACTGAGCAAGACCATTTGCTGTTTCCTTGGGCTGACCTGCTACCAGCCCATCTCTATGATCTTGAAACTTCTACTAACAAGCACTGTTAAATGTTTTCTGGTTCATCAAATGATGATCTGTGTATTATCTAACTTATGCTCCCAACAAGCCTTGTTGGTTAGTATTACCACATTTTACTAAGGAATTGAAATTAGCCGCTCAAGATGATCAGACAATATTTGTGAATGGAGACAAGAGTATGAAAAAGAACGAGATCTAGAACCAATAGAGAAACTGTTGGATATCTTGGGAATAGAAAAGTACCTCGGTCCTTGGCTCCACGCAAAAAAAGAATTTAAGCCAAAACCTGGTTTGTGATCCAAACAACTTTTATGAAAATTAAAAGATGTTTCAGGTTTACATCGGCAACCAGGAAGCCCCTCACCCCTATCTGCCAGCTAGGAAAGTTGCTTGAGAGAGAGAGATGCGGTCGGCTCCGGGCTGCAATCTGGTATCCTACATTGTAAGGCAGCCGCTGGGAAAAAGCACTCACCAAACTTGGCAATTTTCAATTCACCCGCGGCAGGTGTGGTTTATGACCCTGGTCGACCCCATGGGCTGAATTGTGTTCACCTGGCTCAGGTGAACCAATCCTATTGTAGCATCGCTGGCTGGAAACCTGGATCTTTAAGCATGCCCAGTGTGCCATGTTTTTTGACCTCTAATGGATGCACCCTTTCCTGCTCTAGCTACCTATCAAAACTCGGTGCTTCAAATTCTAAACCCAGGAGGGTCTAAGCTACTAAGCTACTTAAGGCCTAAATCTAAAATGTTAGAATCAAACAAAACTGCAGTATCTAAGAATAAAATAGAGAATGAGAGCGATAAAACATAGCATTAATATGAAGAGCTTCAAAAAGTTCTTAAATATATCAGTATCTTTTCATTCCATGTTCCAACCTAATGTGTTCAGGCTTAGTTTTGCACACTGGAATAGTTTGTATTGATATTTTCATTGTGTTTATCAAAGTATGATACTGAAAATTTTCTGATTGCTTCAATGTAGTTTTAGTTACCCTCCCCATATAAAAATTTTAATATGATTGCTTCAGTGCATGGTTATCATGAATAAAATCACAATGAACATTTGTCAGGGGAGTCAGTCCCTAACCTATCAACACAGGTCCTGCAGGCGCAATTGGGCAGTGAATGATAAGTACCGATTATAGTAAAGTCACAGAAAATATGAGAGATAGAAATAATGGAGTAAGATACATTTCATTGTACCATGCTCACCTCAGTCCTGCTTGGTGGTTCACATGGAGAGAGAGGCTTATTGCTAACCAGGGCTTTTAAATCTTTCGCAGACAGGCAAGCCCCCTAATTACAAGTGAGGGCATGAAAGGTTAAGCTCTAGGTAATACAGTAATGGGAGGGGGGTTGTTTAGGGGCACACAAGTTATAGGAAGTGAAGGAATAGAGTTATATGTGATGAGATGGGCACACCCCCAGACTCATGAGTGCAGCCTAACTTTGGAAGTCACCAAGCAGGTTTGACTTGTTCTCTGGCACTTCACAAAGACCATTAGCAGTAGGTTGTGAGCCCACCTACCAGGACCCATGGTTCAGACTCATGGTGAAAGCTTTCAGGGTGACGTAACCTATTGTTCAGAAAGCTTTCAAGGTGGCATAATCGAGTGGCCCATGCAGACAGCAGTCTGAGCAGCTGGACTCTTCTGATCTCTCACCATGTGTTGGCAAGTAAACTCTGTTGGTAAAACTCTGGAGGTGATAAACTTGTGGGAAAGTCTGATATTAGCCTCATAAGACTAACATGCACTGTTTTTGTGAGGATACATTTACATGTCCCTTCCATGAATCCTAGAATTGGAAGCATTGAGTTATTTGCTAAGTGTTCATTCAAATTTATGAGAAATTGACCAACTGTTTTCCATATGATCTGTACCATTTATGAATAAATGGCTTCAATCCACATCCCAGCTAATGCAAACCTCTATTAGCAAGAGAACAACCTTCTAGTTGTTTTAAGAATATGAGGAAAGCAGAGCAAAGATGTTTTCATAAAGATGTGTTTTGCCAATTTAAAGAAAAAATTGTCTTGAACACAAAAGTAAACGCAGATGCTCTTAAGCAAGTTGCTGGTTATGAACATCTACTCTACTTTCATCCTGACTTGAGGTAAAAAGCATGGCCACCACACTAGGAGACCGTGAGATCCGAAGGTTCAAGATCAGGTCCTTGGAAGGAACCTGACTAGACTGGATTTATGAATTTTCATCACTTGATATGGCGGCATATTTTTTAGTGTTAGGGATGATAAAGGGTCAAGAAAGAAGTTCTGCTGGCATGGTAGTGAAGAGTTGAGATAACTCAAGGTCAGCTGTTCAAAACCCCCAGCTGCTTCAGAGGAGAAGGATGAGGCTTTGTATTCCTGTAAACAGCCTGGGAAACCCACAGGGGGCACTTCTACCTGCAGGGGGTGACTATGAATCCGAAAGCACTCACTGTCAGTGAGTTTTGAATTGTGATAGGTGAAAATTGACAGATGCAGTCTATTCAAAATTTTTCATCTGTCATTTTTCTGATGACAACAGATGCTGAATATACACATAAGTAAATGTTAATGATTTAGAAACCTTTTTTTAACCAAATGCTCATGTAAATATTTTGCACATTTAACATTTTTTTAGGTTGTGAATGAGGTAGGATTTGCATCTCAAATCAATTTTGTAGTAACAGTTTATACTATGTCTCAAGGCCCTCCTCCAGATTCCCACCGCTATGATCCCTCTCTTTCCTCTTTGGAGCTAGCCCCCCAAAATGCATCATTTTCTTAACAAGGTATTGTGGGAGTTATTTATATATTCTAAGTAGCCATACTTTGTTACTTAGAAATATGTGTTGTTCACAGTGGTTTCCAGTTGGAAGTTGCCCGTTACCCATCTCCTAGGGAGAAACATGTACTTTGCCTATACTCTAGTTTTTCAGTGTGTCTGTGGGCTGGGAAAAGGGAGCAACTGATGCAATGAAGAGATAAATATTATTTACCAGAAAATACTGCATATCGCATGATTGCATTTTTTGTTATATACACATATCTTCATGTCTAGATATACTAAAATAAAGATCTTGAAGGAACATATGCAAAACGTGTACAGTGGTGATCTGTCAGTTTTAATTTTTCGCATGCTCTTATTTTCTGAAGTAATAAAAGGACCTTCATTTTTATTTAAAAAAGGGGAATTATGAAAAAATGTAAATGATCTTTCTTATTTCTTTCCACTCTGATATTTAATAAGTGATACTAACTTAGTGTTAGTATTATTTAATTAGTGTCAGTGTTATTAGTATTACTATTAAATAATTAGTATTATTTAATTAGCTTTAGTGTTATTTAATAAGTGATACTAACTTAGTAATATTAAGACTTAAGTAAATTGTCCTGTGATGATATATAATTTTAACAAAGGGAGCAATATGCTACACACTTTTCTGCACCTCACTCCCTGCCTCCCGCCCAACTTATGTTATTGATGTTTTATAAACGTAGCTGCCCCAAAATGTATTTATCCTTTTCCTTTTTGAAAGTTATATAGGTTGTTTTTATTGTTGTAGTTATTGTTGTTGTTATCATCAGAAATAGCTCAATAAAAATCCTGAATGTACATCTCTGGAAGCTCAAAGTTCAGCAAGCATGGCAGAACATTTCCACCTGGCTATGTTGGAGACCTTGAGGAGGGGGCCAATTACTCTACTGGAACTACTCATATAAAGCAATGTTTCCCATAGTAGGTCCTACTGCCCCCTAGGGGGGCATCAGTGAAGAGCTGTGGAACTGCAGACTTAGACATCTTCACTCTATCCTGGACTAGGGGCTATCACTCATAAGCTTCTCATTGCCAAAAGGATGCTGAGTAATTTTTTTTTCTTTTATCCTGAAAAGGGGGAGGTAGGCTAAATAAGTTTAAGAACCGGTGATGATAAAAAAAATGCTAGCAGGAGCAAAGTTTAGATGTTTCAAGACTATGAGTAAAGAAAGGTACTTTCATAAATCTTTATATTATTTGAATTGCAAGAAGAAAAAGGCTACAGGTGTGATGTGTAAAAGAGTAAATGTACAGAATAGGCCTGTGGGTTTCTTTGATTCGGTCAGGTACTTTTGACCAGTTATAACGCATACAGCATGGAGGGAAATGCTTGAAAATGGCATCATTCAAGCAGCGTACTATTTATTTAATTAATTATATTTATGCCCCCCTCATTTTCTGAAGCCTGGAGATTTAGCCTAGGATTGATTCTCAGGCCATGACATAGTCTAGTAGTTTTCCCTTTTTTTGCTTATGTTTCTCACTGCTATGCTCTTTGACATGTAGTCAATAAATTATGTAAAAAATTTTAACACCTAGTACAGAGTAAGATCCTTACATGAGTTGTGGATAATGGGGAATGAATAAAATAGAAATATACCTTTCTTGAGTTTGTCATTCATTCATGTAATATTCAAGGAACATTTATTCAAGCTCACCACATGTGATAGTAGCCCTGGTGGCCTAGTGGTTATGCATTGTGTTGGTAACCACAGAAAGAGCAGTTCAAGACCATCAGCCACTCACGGGGAGAAAGATGAGGCTTCGTACGCTCCTAGAAAGTTACAGTTCTGGAAACCCCCCCGGGTGAGTTCTACCCTGCTCTCTCGTGTCCCTACAAGTCAGAATCTCTTCAATGGCAGTGAGATGTGCTTATCCATGAACAACTGCACAAAGATTTGGTGAGCAATGGGGAGGCAATGCTAACGTTTGGGAAGCCACAGCACACAAGGCAGATGTAGTTCATCCTCAGCACTTGCTATCAAAAATGAATAGTGAAGAAATGCAAGTCACGTAATATATCTTACATACTCGTATTGACTACTCAGTGAAGCCCTTTGATTATACATAGACTGCTTTCCATGTATTTTGTTAACATCACATTTTCAATAACAGAATTCCAATGAAATGTGCCTGGTGGCAATATGATATGCTAGCTTCTTCTCTTATATCACACAAGTAACATTGGCCTGAAAGCAAAGAAATGCTTTGTTCAAATAGGCATGCTGGTGAAGCAGGAGTTCAACAAATTAAAACAGTGTTTCATGCAAATATTACACTGAAGCATCCTCTGGTCTCCCCCTCTCCGGCCCCACTCCCCATCTTTCCTTGCCTCTTCTTACCCTTTGCTCACCCCTCCCTCTCTGCTTGGGATTTTTATGTCTTCGTTGAAAATTGCTTGTTCTTCATGCAACAGAATCCGTTCTTCTACCATAATGTGCTAAAGATTGGGCATTCCTTTGGCCATCGCTTAAGAGTAATTTCAGGGTTTTGACATCAGCACCATAAGGAGAGCTTTAAAGAGTTTCCATGGAAAGAGC
>PVJH01019084.1:0-43685 GCA_004026705.1 Nesogale talazaci
TGGGAAGAGTCCTTTTCATCAGACAGGTCCTCTCTAATCCTATCTATAAGCATGCTAAGTAGGGAAGAATGACAGAAATAAGTGGCACATGAACTTGAGGTTTTAAATTTGATTAGAGAGTAATGAAATTTTGAAATCAAAACTTATCAGAGAACTATAGAATCTACTCAAGAAGTCTGTAAAGAACAGTGAAGAAACATTCCCTTGAAAATGTTTGAAATTAATGAGCAGAGAAAAATAAAATCTCATTTTATACCTCCAAAATTTTCATAGTGATTCTATGCTGGGTTTTACAGATACAATGATAAAATTACCCATTTTAATGATATTTATCAAATGGCTATGTAAATATCATCTCCAACATATCCCAACACAATTGATAAATATTTCAGTTTCTTTGATTAAATATTAGAGTGATTTTTTAGTGTTCTTTAATTTTTAAAATCTATTTGTGACTAATGAGCTATTCCAAATTACATTTTAATCTAATGAGATCTATAAATCATCTTTTCAGCTGGGAGGACTTAAGATATACTGTTTGCACTTGAGACAGTGACATTGTCTGAGTCTGCTTGGTAGAATATGTGTGGGCCTTCAATAGTTCTAACTTAGCAAAAGCTATGACATAATTATCAAAATCTCCATTTGATACCTGAAAAAAAGGGAAGACATAATTTGTATAATTTGTCCAATGTCACAGAGTTATGAATTTCTGAAGTATAAGTTTTAATATGAGAATTCTGGCTTGAAAATCAGCACTATGTATCATTGGTTTCATAGATAGTGAATCAAAATTATTGTCCGAGAGTATTTTCTTGTAGAATTGAAATGTCTATTTCAGCTTATGCATACTCACTAACTTTGATGTCCAAATAAGCTCTTGGTGTTTTACAAAGCAGGCAGGATAAATTATTCTCCAGAATAAGTAGTTAGAGATTCAAACTGTTAAATTGCCTAATTTTCCAATTGTCAGTTGTTAAATTGCCTAATACATTCTCTCAGTGCCATTTTGTTTCTGTAAAGAAGTAAACAAACAGTAAAACTCTTTCCTTTCCACCATCATGGGATAACTTCCCCTTTCTCTGAGCAGTGCTTTTGTAAGGATTATATCTGATGTTAAGTCATCTTTAAGCTTTAAAGGACAAATTGTTTTGTCGCTGATCACTTATTGCATTAGAAAAGTTTAATTGAAGAATAAGGTCCTTGCTCTCTCAACATTGATATCTATGGTAACCTCATTAGTTGTGTTAACAAGAATTGAATAATGAGATTTTTACTTTAACAAGAACTCCCATTGTGATATATTAAAAAAGTGAAGTTGTGTAGTGTGATGAGTTACTTGATATGGCTCTTGTAGCCCAAATATTTGTAACTCCCACCAAACATAAATACAGACTTGGTGTACTTTTTCTTTTTCTTTTTTTTTTTTAGTTTGGGTAAGGGTAGGTGAGGCAAAATCATAATAGGATTATATGATGCTGTTATCAGTAATTGTTAATGGGATTAATTGTGTAAAGAGGGCATTGGTCAGTACTACCCTGCTGCTGGGCCTAAAATGAGCCATCACAGGAGTAGGGGAATCCCATTAAAATTAAGGAAAAAGAGTCAGGAGCAAATCGTGATTTTCAGACCTCAAAATCCCTGCACATGGGACCTCTTTGCACCAAGCACAGAAAGCTGTAATGTCAGAGAAACAGGAGCTAAGTGACAATAACAGAATCAAGAATAAACCAAGGTAGAGCAGGAAGAGGCCCACTCCCAAAGTGAAGAAAGCTGAGTGCCTTTGGGCTAGAGGCTCACTTACAGAGGGCAATGCTTCAAGCCACTGAATTGGAGAAGCTGTTTGCTGGGATAATGAATATGGAAGGCAGAAAGAATTGATGCATTTGAATTATGGAGCTGTTGAAGACAACTGAACGTGCCATTGACTGACAAAAGAACAAACAAATCGGTCTCAGATGAAATACAGACAGAATACTCCTTAGCAGGAGTATAGCAAGGATAGCAAGGATATCAAGACTTTGTCTCCTGTACCTGGAGCGCGTTGTCAGTAGAGACTCCTCTCCAGAAAGGAAATAATACTTGGTAAAATAGACAGTCCGTGAAAATGAGGAAATGACACAGTGACTGCAACAGTGGGCTCACACATAAGAATTATTGTCAAAATGATGCAATAGTGCACAGCATATTATTCTCTTGTATACAGGGTCACTCTGAGTTGGAATTGATTTGAGGGCACCTAAACCAACAATACAATTGCTGACTCGTGAAAGTAGAACTGAGTAACGTTAGGCTCTCGCTTATGGTAGAATGGTTTGCTAAAAGATCCTTGACACATTAACCCAGCAGGGCAGAGAAAATGGATCCATCAACGTGGCTTCTCGGAGATCAAAGAAAGGTGTATCTGAAGACACAACTGAGAAGAGCTTGCCCCAAACAGAGAAGAATGTTGACCTGATGCAGAATTGCAGCCTGTTAACTGCCCTGATCAAACTCATACTTAAGAACATGGTCTATGATCTGGTGTGGCCACTGTAATGAATTATTAAATGCAACAGATGTATAGAGAATGCCATGGGCAGGATGGTTGTATCAGAATTGGTACAGAAAGATGGAGAGGGGAGGATAGCTGATAAGTTTGATTCTTCTTCCCCCTTGTGAAGTTAGAAGAGATCACATGTTATCACCACCATATGTGCATGTTTTGTTGAGGGTTTGTTGTGCAGTAGGTGTGCATTGAACTGTAAGCAAAAAAGGTCAGGGGTTGGAAGGCACCAGCTGCTCTGTGGAAGAGAGATGGGTTTTTCTATCCTGATAAACAGCAGTGGTCTCATCAATTCATGGAGGAGCTCTACCCTGATCATTACGATCACCCTGAGTCAGCATCCAACTGAGACAGTGAATAGGTTGTTGTTGTTGGGTGCCTTTGAGTTGGTTTTGACGCATGGCAAACCTAAGTCAAACCGAATGAAATACCGCCTGGTCCTGTGTCATCCCTATCATTGCTCTCATGTCTGAGCTCATTATTGCAGACACTGTATCAATCCATCTTATTGAGGGCCTTCCATCCTTGCTCACCATCCTTGATCTAAAGATAAGTTTGCCTACTTTGCTTCTGAGATAATTTGTTTGTTCTTTCGATGTTTGTTATTTTGATAGTGCAAGGTGTTCTCCATTTCCTTCCCCAGCACCCTCATTCAAATGCATTGATTTCTTCATTCGTCCTTATTCAATTTTCATATACGTTTGAGTCAATCAAAATATCATGACTTCTGTTAAGCCCACCTTCATTCTCAAAGTAACATCCTTGCTTTCCACTATTTAATGAGGTCTTGTACAGCAGATTTAAAGCAATGTGTCACTTGCTCTATTGACTACTGCTTTTGGGAACACTGATTGTGTACGCATGCAAGATGAAATCCTTTAAATCTTTCCACCAATTATCATGCTGCTATCTCTCTCCTTTTTTGAGGATTTTTCTTGTCTTCACATTGAGTTGTAATGTACACTGAAAACTGCATTTCTTGATCTTCCTCAGAAAGTGCTTTAAGTCCTCCTCACTTTTAGTTATGGGTTATTAATATATTTATGGTTAAATAGTTGCTTAGTGAAAAGTTTCTATAGAGAGGTAGGTTTCAAACACTTTGAGACTTTATGTATATTAAATATAATATTCTCCATGTACAGAGTCTCACTGCCACCTAGTCAATTATGATTCATAAAGATCTTATTGGACAGATTAGAACTACCTCTTTGGATTTGAGACTTCAAATCTTTATCTCCAGAGTGGCTGGTAGGTTTGAACTGCTGACATTGTGGATAGCAACTTAGCATGTAGCTCACTGTGTCACCAGTAGAGAGTAGATTATGCTTAATACTTAGACAAATGTAAAAACAAATGCACTGTCATCAAGCTGATAAGGAATCATGGGAACACTATCTGACAGAATAGAATTACTGATATGATTTTCAGGGACAGTGAATTATTTAATATGGTGTTTCTAGTCAATATTTCTACCTTCCACCAAATGACATTATCCTGCCTGGTAAGAAGGTAGTGGGGAGATACTGATAGGATTCACCTGTAAGTAATGGTGAATAGGATTTCCCAGAATGCATTTGTGCTGTGTATAAAATGAGCTCTTTGAGAATGAAGAGGAGGGATCTCTTACCAGCAAGATCCAGGGGTGGTGCTCATTGTCGGGACTTTGACAGTAAACTTATGCAGTAAACTTCCAGGCTACAGATGTCAGCTGTCCCAGCAGAGGAACAAGAGCAGAACTAGGTGACACAGTATGAACAAGAATCATAGACTTTGCAACCCACAGAGCAAGTAAAGCTGAGTGCTTTTGTGCAGAAGTGGGGTGTCTTTGAGCATTTAATTGAGAAGATGGGAATGCTGACTGATGGAAGTGGAGCAGAGGGCTTTCCAGCTGAGGTTTACTTGCGTAGGACACTTAATTCATCCAGCTGGTTGCCTTCAGCTTGAGGTTTCCAGGAGGAGTATGCCTGCTCACTTTGGGCATTTAGGAGCAGACCTGCAGTAACTTTGTAATCTCTCCTGAAAAATTATGAAATCCGGAGCACATCTTAATAGCATTACAACCGGTTAATGTCTCTAGTAAAGCCTTTAATGGTGACTTTGCCTGTGAGTTCCATGTAGCCATTGAAATGGATACCCGAACTCATAGTAACCTTAGAGGATAGGGTAGAACTGTCCCAGTGGGTTTCTCAGACTTTAACTCTTTTCAGCAATATAAAGTTTTATGTTTCTCCTATAAAACCCAACATGTAACCCCTACACCTCCAGGATCCCTCCAAAAGCATATGGAGAAATAAAGTAAAGAATATTTATTATCACTGTGATGAATACTTTAAAGCGATGTGTCTTCTTGTTTGTATATGCATTTGTTATAGAATATAAATAAAATTAGCGTTTGATAAATGCTTATTTTGAGGAACCTTTGATTATAAACATCAATGAATATTTCTTTGTCAAAAGATGCACTCTATGACATAGACTTGATGACCACAAAATTATCGAACAGCAATATAACTTTACATTCTAGTAGTGGTCTTGACACTGAGGATATTTTGATCCACCTATAAATTGTTTCTTAAGTGTTCAAATTTCAAAACAGGAGTATTGGGCAGCATAGTTATTTAAACTCACTTTGATTGTGACTGTTATGAAAACAGCACAAACTTTACCATTAAAAATAAACATTTAATATCTCAGAATAAAGTAAGTCTAGACCAATACAAACACTTGTGTGGCTACACAAATGAATGACATCACTGCTAACTCCACTAGGTTCACGAAGGACATGACTAATGTCCAGAACTGTGCATGGAAATTACCAAATAATTTAACTGAAATCACCTATCAGCAATATGAAGTGGAATTCTGAGTGGTTTCTCCACTTATTTAATTCTGACACTGGTAGAAATTCAATTATGCAGTGATAAAGATAATAATGATGGTCAGGATGATTATAATGATGATGATAGCTATGAAGCACCAAAGTACATCTATAAAAGGCCTTGGGGTTATTATAGTCTTAAGAAACATATTGAGGGAAAAAAAACCTGGATAGATTTTTATCTTAGGCATTTTATTTGCTTTCATAACTTACAATTAATAAGTACAAAGTGTATAAGTACTTAGAATACTTCAAAGTACTTACAAGGGTAAAGTATTCTTAATATTGTCACTGTTATTGATATAATCCTGATTATGCTTATCAGGTAATGAATATTTATACCATTTTGTCATTTTGTTTTCATGTTTACATTCATGAGCTGAATATTTTGAAAAGAAGTGACTTGCCCAAGGCTAGAATAAGGAGGAAGGATATTAGGAGAAAGCCAGAAATTAGTTTCTGACTTTCAGATCTGGGAGTCAAGTCATATGTAATTCAGAAAGGACTTGTCATAAGGTTCAGAAATAGCTGTGATGTTGCCATTATCCTGTTGGAAACAGTCATGCAGTAAAAGCTTATCTGAAATTGGAATCACTTTGGCAAAATAGGAGTCTGATTGCAGACATCTCCTGTTGCTGTTATGTATGTGCTTCTGTGGGTAATTCACTTCTTTGGAAGAGAAAGAGCCACAGCAATGGGAAAAGGATCAGATTATTTTGCCTTAAAAGATCTGCAACATTTCTTAGGGACTCTTTTTCTGTTTTTCAATTTCTAGCATGTGAAATTCTAAACACTCTAGAATTCTTTCCCAGTGAGTAACTGCCAGGACTCCAAATTTCACCTGAGATATTCACACTGAACATTGTCCCACAACTGGCTGACTTGCAAAGACATAAAAGGTACACTCATGCAGACAATATGCAATGTTCTGATAAATAGCTTAAGTAGAGTCCTTCATTGATTAATTGATACTTACTAGGCATGCATGGTGTATCAAACAATTAAAATCACTCCCAGTCCCAGGAATCAGGTATAGCTCAAATACAGAAGGTTTCCGTTATCATGGAAGATTATATTGAACAATACTCATGCACATGGGTGCTCTTTAAAGTCATGGACCACAGGAGGGACAATCAGCCATAGCAGTACATGGGAACATATTAGGATAGCAGACTTCATGGCCTCAGTTCATATCTATGAAAATGAACAATTAAGAGCTTGACTTGATGTCCTTCAGGTAACAAAATTAATCAGGTCAGCCAATCAACTTATCAATGGAGTTAGCTATGATTAGTCCTTGAAAGTAGAGTTTATGACTACATTTCTCAATTTTTTATATCTTTGGAGTTTTTTTATATTAAAGTATGTTTCTCATTTTTTAATAGGGCAACAGACTTCATCTCTAGTGACAGGGATTTTGTTTTCTTTTTATAAATCAGGTTTATTAATCTATGAAAAAACTAATAATTAAGGTGACTATGTTAGACAGGGTTCTCTAGAGAAACAAAACCAGGACACCAATGATTTTATACATATTTTTGAAGATCGATATATGCAACATAAGAAATAAAACAGCTAATTAGTCTATAGAGCGATATAAATGACTCAGTGCAACTCACTTCCATGAGATAGTCCATACACTGGCAGTCCTTCAAGTCTTGTGGGCTTTTGAGTGCAAGTCAAGGAAGCAGACAGCTAGCTGAATTCTCTGTAGAGCAATTCAGCCACAGGCACCAAACAGCACAGCAGGTCACCAACAGGCAGCCAGATGACAGGGTCTGACAGTTCCCAGCTCAAGTAATGTATGCTCCTATGGCGTGGTGAAACAGGGCTTGAAGGGACCTCAAACTACAGTGACACAGTCCACGGGTTGGGTGCTCCACAGGTCATGTAGCCCACAAGTTGAAGCAGAGAATCAACTAAGACAGTTGCACACTGGTCCAATTATCAAAGAGCAAGAAGCCAGAAAGGTGAGGCTCACCTAGGCCATTTATCTCTACCCCCTTCAAGTAATCCCATATTTGTTCATTGGCTAGGTTGGCACAATGAACCTACCTATCATCGTCGTAGGCCCTGGTGAAAGATATCCTGCTCGGTAAAGTGGAGAGGTGGCAAAAAAGAGCAAGGCCCCCAGTGAGGTCGATTGAGACCATATCTGAAACAATGTGCTCAGCCATATGGCACAGGATTGTGTAATGTCTTTCTGTTGTGCACAGGGTTACGATGGATTAGAACCTGCTCAACAGCACTTGACAACAACCTATTGTCTCATTTTTTTATGATCAAGTTTCATGCTCAAAATCCCTCAAAGGGTTTCCTTAGACACATCTTTGGGAAAGTCTGCTCTTCGTATTAAATATTCAATCAGTGAAGATGCCTGCCTGCAAATGCTCATCTAGTCTTCTTGGCATAATATCATTGAATATTAGAGACATGCACACTTTTCATTGCTTTCATATTTAAAGCTCCTTGGCCTCATTATGAAAATAAAAGATATCACTTATGTCTCCTTGCAGTTCACAGGACACCTTTCACATAGGTGGGGCGATTGTTAGGTGAAGCGAAATTGTTCCCAATTCGCAGCTGCTGCAGAGACAACAGAAGAAAACATAACCTGGTCCTATGCTTTTCTCCTAATTGTTCCTATACTTGAATTAATCCAGCTCATGGAGGGTCTTCCATTTTTTCATTGCTTCTACAACGTTACCAACCCCGATGTCCTTTCCAGGGGCTACTTTCTTCTGATAATGTCCAGAGTTACACTAGACTTGTTCTGGTTACCCTGGCTTCTAAGGAGCATTCTGACTCTACTTCTTTCAGGACAGATTTGTTTGTTCTTTTGACAGTCCATGGTATTTTTTAAATTCTTTGTGAACAAGATAATTCAAATGCAACAATGATTCTGTGGTCTTTCTTATTTAATTTCCAGTTTTCTCATGCTTGTAATATAACTGAGAATACCATCACTTAAATCAAGCACATCTTAGTTTTCGATTTTATATCAGAATGAGCAAGAAAATGCAAAGCTGTTTGCAACACTGAGCTCTGAGTCTGCGTAAGGACTTGTGCTCTAAACAGTACAAAACGTGCGTGCAGAGGAATCCTAGTTCTTCAGACTTAGAGCATATTAGTCATAATTCATGTTTGCCTCTCTCAGTAGAAACCACTTAGATAAGAATCAGCCACCAGCTCCTTGGTTACTTCTCCCCCACATAGGGCACATTCTTGAATGCCTCTGTCTGGGAACCCATAAGGTACATGAGTGGGGGCTGTGTGCTGAAGGCCTTGTGATGTTTTGGCTTTCACCTCAAACTTGAAAAAGTCTTGATTCCAAAGGCATTTAACGGCTGGAATAATGCGTGGTT
Source organism: Nesogale talazaci (assembly GCA_004026705.1). Classification (NCBI taxonomy): domain Eukaryota; kingdom Metazoa; phylum Chordata; class Mammalia; order Afrosoricida; family Tenrecidae; genus Nesogale; species Nesogale talazaci. Next base: position 8,789 of record PVJH01019084.1, read on the forward strand.
TCTTCTACACAACATCAATAGCTTTATTCTTCGAAGTCTTTGAATTAATTAGGATGCCTTTGGCTGCATTAGCTACTACACAATGCGAGTGAGAAGGAGTAAACCAAAGTAGGCTGACTCTTTTACACACCTCCTTTATCCCATACGCCAGGCGTGTAGGCCTACAAAAGGGCTCACGAAGTGATTTTGTAAAAAGATATTCGCTCTTTCCCAAATTGCAGAGCACACTGCTGGAAAGGCACATTCTGCTTTGTTTTTTTTACTTCACAGAAGCATTCATTTTTAGGAATGTTCGATTGTGGTTGTACAGACTGCTGTGGGGGTAAATTCATACAACATTTCCCCAAAAAGCCAAGGAATGTAACAGTGATCTCTGCATTGAGCTTTTCTATTTATAAAATATAAAGATCAGAACATCGGTCTTTAAACTAGCATTATGCTTATAGTTACCCTATTTAATTCCATTGTATTCTATAATAATAAACAAAACAAAATATTTGAAAGTGATATTAATATTTAAGCTGGAGATATGATGACTGAAATGATCTAAGATTTACAAACTGAGGGTTCTACAAAAGCAACTTATAAAAGTCATTGGAAGCTTGTCATTGTGGTTTAACCCAAAACAACAGATGGAGTTTACTTTTTTAACTTTCTTATTGATTGTAGAAGTGGTTACTAAATCCTGAGGATTGTGTTAATAATTATAACTCCTAAGTCTGCCTGATTGATTCCTGTTACAGGCGCTGTCCCTCATTTCCAGGCCAGGCCCTCAAGTTGCGTAAATCTAAGGGTAATTGCTGAATTATTCTGTGTCTTGGCTTTCTTGTCTGTATCAAGGAAAGTCTTGCTAGCCTCACCTGGTCTTATTTATAAAGTGCAGGCAGGTACTATTGTATGCCCTTGACAAATGAGAGGTCAAACGTATTCATCTTGTCAACTACACAGTAGAAACAAGGGGATTTCAAAAAGTTTATGGAAAAATGGAATTAAATTATAACTTTTGTTTTCCTGGAACTTTTTGAAGCCCTCTTATATAATGACTACATCAACTGTTTATGAAAGAGAAAACTGAGCCACATGAAGTTAAGTGTCTATGCCACACACATATTGATATAGATGATTCAGTATTAAAATCAGGTTACTCTGTTTCTAGAGTCAGTGCCTTAACAGTCACTACCTATTAAGTGGGATGTAGAAAAGGTAGCATGTGATACATATATCACCGTATTTCAAAGCACTCTTACTAATTTTGAGGTTGACTGTATGTACCCACCTGGAAGTACAAGAAAGAAAAGCCTATGGAATGATATATATGTGCTAACTCCCACTTAATAATACATTAAAAAAAAGATTCCATAAGAAACTGCCAAGAAACTTTTATTGAACAGTTCCATTCTGTAATGCACCAGGGTCTTTAGTAGTAGGAGTAAATTTCAGGGCAAGAAGTTTGATCTAGGTATATTTATTGTCAGCCAATGATAGTATAATTTGTTTTTGTGTATCTGCAGTCTAATTGAGATAAATGGAAACCAACACTTGGTGTTGACACACTTATTACCTTTAAGTTGCTGCTTACTGTCAAGAAGATAAGTCTTCTGAAATTGATCGTGGTGTTGATTGCACAACTCTTCTTAATATGATTGAGCAATTACAATTGTAGGGTATGGGGTGGGGAGGAAAACTTATAGAAATCTTTGAGATTTATTTATTCAGATATAAAACTGCTGTTCAATAATTATTTTCAAAGTCCCAAGGAAAAGATAATGCCACATCAAAATTATTTTCATGTCCATCCACATTACTTTGAATCAATTACCAGTATACATGGTGCATTTTCAATACAAAATGGAAATCTATTGTTTGACTAAAATGGATCATTAAAAATAAAGGGGAACAGTGTCAAATGCCTGTCTGTTCCCTTCATCAATGTGTGTTGCGGTGTCAATTCCAAATCATTATGACCCAAAGGCTAGAACAGAATTGCTGTCTAAGCTTTCCTAGACTGCAATCTTCACTGTATGACGCTTATTTCATAGTACTAGCTTGATTTACTCATCTCATGTTCTGTGACAATGGAAAATATTTTTTTAAAAAATCAACAAAAGTATGAAGCAATGAAGTGATTTGAGACTGTGCCATTTGTCTCATTAGCTTGTAGTTCGGTCTCAGTATTTTTGCCTAATCTTAATCAGAGTGTGGCAATTGTCAAAAGTGAAATTTAATAGAAAATTTCTCTATAAAATTAACTTTAAAGAAACCCTCATGTGCTTATAAAGAAATAAAATATTTATATTCACCACTTAGTTTTCAAAGACAATAGACATCAGTATGTGTTTTCTTTACGACAAGCAAAACAAACAAAGCTTTTCAGGGGGAGAGGAAGTACAGTAGTAGCAGGGGCATGGGGGTGGGGTCCTGGGAGCAGGTCAAAAGGCACATGATGTCAAAGAGTCCAGGAAGAAAAGGAATGGTTAGAAAATGATTTTGGTACAATTGTACAATTCTGCTTGCCATCATTGAACTGTGGAATGTATTAACTCCTAATTCACAATGATTTAAAAAAATTGAATAAATTAAAAGCCTATTCACTAATTAAAGAAATAAGTAAAAATGAGAAGAGTTCAAGTGGGAGAGCAGCGCTGTCAAAGTAGAAAACTTTACTGGAATTCAATGTGGCCTTAACATTGAATCCTGTGGTACCCATTCATCTTCTTGGCTTTCATGAACAATTAAAATGTAGCCATATTAAAAATATGAATTTTGGAAATTGTTAAAGTAAGATAATGAATTTACTATTCACACACTATGGGACTCGGTTTACTAATATATGATTCCTGTCTTTATGAAGAACAATAGCAGACATATTTTCTAGAAAATGGCTTTGTACAATGTAGAATACAAAAATTGGAGGAGCTGAAAGCAGGAGAAAGGAAGTCCAGTTTAAATGCATGATCAAAGTGTGATTCCAGCTGCTGGTTTCATATAAATGTGATCAATCCAAAGGAGTAAGGCAGCAAATCAAGTCAGGATTGAAAATGGTCTCAATAAAAATAGCATAATTTGAAATGCATTGATGAATGTGGATCAGCAAGTAGAAAGTATTTGTAATAGAGGAACTTCTCTACTTTTTACTGTTAATTGATATTTGTAGAGTGCTTATCATTTTTGAAGGTGTAAGGATGAATGAGACTTTTAACCTGAAGCTATTTTAGCATTAACTCAACAGAAATTGGAAACAGTTGCCTGAGAAGAAGAGTAGTAGCAATGCAAACACAAGTGAGCCTGGAGAAATCACATGATTTATAAAATATTAGATGACATTCACAGAAAGGTATTCTCTCAATAGAGAAAAATAGGTATTCATAAATTTAATAAGTATATTTCTAAATAATTTAATATTTCCTACAAGAGGCTTTTAAGTATTTATAGGAATAACAAAAGATAAAACAAACAAGAAGATAAATGAAATGCAGTATTTAGTGTTGGGACACTAATCACCTATGTGTTACTTCTTACTGTGAAGAGAATAAATTTTGAGGGTAAAGACTCAGAAGCCATAAATTCAGGGGGAAGGCAGATCAAACCCAAGGAAGAACACTGAATCCAACACAAAGAAGGGGAAAGGAGGGAGAAGAAAAGGGAGAGAAACTGAGATGATGGCATGGGGGGGGGCAGTAAGGCACTAACCCACTCAGGGGGAGTGTATTGGCTATGTCTCCACAGAATTGTGAATGTGTATCCAGACCCCACCATGGTGTACCAAACGATGAGGACAACATAACCACGTGGAGGAATGCAAGAAAAGATTGTGCTACAGGACCAACCTCAACTGGAGCCAAACTGACCCCCCAGGCCCACCCCAGAAGTATGCGCAACACAGAAAAACACTAAACCTTCAGGTGGGGGAAAGGGACCAACTTGCTATGCTCACATGGATGCAAACCAAGAAGAAAAAAGAGAAAGTGGCCTAGACCCCATATTGGCACACCAAACCCAGAAGATGATGTCCCTTTATGGAGCTGTTAAGACATAGACAACTCAAGACATGTTGTCCCCTTACTGGAACATACTGCAACAGAAGACAATAAAGGGGACACACGGAGGAAAGGTAGTTCGGTCTGAATTCCCCATGGTGAGCAAACCAAGAAGGAAGTATAACAGATCAGCAACTGGAGCAAAGCCAAACCACAAGGCTCCTAAAGAGCCCCTGAAATAGACTTCAGGCTAGTCAGGGCAGCTTCCTGAACTTCCCAAGGACCAGAAAAGAAAGCCATAAAGGCTAGCAGGCAGACCTGGAACTATGTATGTTTGTTGTTGTTCTTCTTCTTCTTTTTTCCTTTTCTTTTTTCAATCCTTTGTTTTCTTGCTGTTTGATCTGTGATATTCTAGGTTTGCCTCCTGATATAAGACAGGCATGGGAAGCAAACTTGGGGAGAAAGTAATTGAGTCAACAGCCCTGAAGGACTTTGGGGGGGTGGGAGGAAAGAGGGGGTGATGAACAAACAACATCAGACAGGGGGGCAACTAGGTAATTAAAACCAACTACAGGGGGTTGTAGAGATCCTGTCAGTATTGGAGCAACAGCAATTAGCTGAGAGGAAGTACTAAGAGGTACAAAAAGTGGGGATGTGATGGTGGGGCCGAAGGAAGCAAAAGGAGGAGCCAGAGGAAGGCTCTAGGAAGGTGTGCTCTAGGAAGAGGTATAACCAGAAGTGTTTATTAATGCAAATACATTAATCCATAAAAATAGAGGTATTGGGCTATGTACATATATTTATAAGGCAATAAACTGGCATTGTGGATGGTCCTTGACCCTCAGTCATGCCCTCCCTCAGTACAAGAACACTTTGTTCTAACAAATTGGCATTTGTGGTGTTCATCCCCAAACCCAACAAAATTGCTGAAGACAAAATGGGTCATAAGAAAATGTGGTGAAAAAAGCAGATGGTGACTGGCTATTAAAAGATCTAGCATCTGGGATCTCAAAATCTTGAAGTTAAACAAGCAGCCATCCAGCAATAACGCAACAATGCCACAGGAAAAAAGCACACCAGCCGGTGTGATCATGAGGTGTCATTGGGACTGGGTAACAGGCATCAGCAGGTTCATAAAAAACACACAAAAAACATGGTGTTGAGAACAAGGTGGGTCAGAGCAGAGACCCAAAGCCCATCTGTAGACAATGGAACATCTCCTGACAGGGAGTAAACCAGGGTGCAGTAGAGCACCAACTGATCACATAATATTCCTCTGGTTCCTTGAGGCTTCCTCACCCACCATGGTCATGACCCTAATGCTGTTTCTCACTCTGGACTGGACCAGAGCGGGCACACAGGTATAGAAAATAGACATATCTCACCACCTACACAGAATCCAGGAATGGGACTGGGAATAGCAATATCAAAAGAGCAAGCAGAAGGCAGGGAGAGTTGGGGAGGAAGGGGAAATCTATCGCAATGATCGGCACATAACCACTCGTACCCCTGTGAGGGGGAAGAACAACAGAAACCATGGAGGAAGGGAGACAGTGGTCAGTGTGAGATATGAAAATAAGGGGGGTGGGGAAGAGGAGCTGATGTCAAGTGTGTTATAGAAAGTGAATGTCTAGAAAAGAATGATGGTAATCTATGTACAAGTATGTCTGATACAATAGATGTATGGATTGTAATGAGTTGTAAGAACTCAATAAAGTGATCATTAAAAAAACCCAAAGAAGCCATAAGAACAGTTGAGCTTTTGTATAGTATATGAGTACTAAATGTGTCTGGAACTGATCAGTATTCATGAAAATGTTTGATAACCAACTAAAACAGACATGTGCACAGGTAGGAAGAAGGCATCAAAATTGAAAAGTATCACACAATATAAACTCAGTCATGAATTGACATCTGCAGAAAAAGATTGTGTTCAAAGAAAAAGAAACAGAAATGATTGAAAATTAAACACACAAAGAAAAGAAATCTTTACACATTAAGATATTATCCATATTTTTCTACAGGTAGATATCCATTTTTTCCAGCACCACTTGTTGGAAGGAACTGGGGGATAATGAACATTTATACAGGTTCAAATACAGGTATGTACATAGGGGCATATATTTATAAGTGAGGATGGGGAAAGAGATTAATGTGTATACTTATAGGGTTAGTAGTAGGACAACAAACGGGTATTGGACCTCCACTCAAGTATCTTCTCGGTTCAAGAACACTTTGTTCTATTAAATTGGCATTCCAAGATGCTCACCTTTCCGACATGATCACTGAAGACAAGTGTGTGCATAAGCAAAGGTGGTGAAGAAGCTGATGGTGCCCGGCTATCAAAAGATGGAGCATCTGGGGACTTAAAGGCTTGAAAGTAAACAAGCAGCCATCTAGCTCAGAAGCAACAAAGCCCACATGGAAGAAGCACACTAGCATGTGGAATCATGAGGTGTCAAAGGGATGAGGTATCAGGCTTCAAGAACTCAAAAACACAACTTTGCATGCTCACTTTCTTGATATGATCCCTGAGGACAAATATGTGCATATGCAAACATGGTGAAGAAAGCTGATGGTGCCCGGCTACCAAAAGATATAGCATCTGGGGACTTAAAGCCTTGAGTAAACAAGCGGCCATTCAGCTCAGAAGCAATAAAGCCCACACGGAAGAAGCACACCAGCCTGTGTGATCATGAGGTGGTGAAGGGATCCGGTGTCAAGCATCAATGAGCTAAAATTATATTATTATTAATGAGGGGAAGTACAGATCCAAAACCCACCAATAGGTGAGGTGACATCCTTTTACAGAGGGGTTACAAGGAGGAGATGAGTCGGTTAAGATACAGGATAGGAGCTATGAAATATGCAACCTTCCTCTAGTTCTCATGCTGCCTCACACCCACTATCATCACCCCAATTCTACCACATAAATCCAGCTAGACCAGGAGATGTACAGTGAAGTTGGAAACATGGGAAACTTAGGATAGATGATCCATCAAGACTAGTAATAGGAGTGGTAATACCAGGAGGGTGGAGGGATGGAGGAATAGAAAGGGAGAACCAACTTCAGGGATCTACACGTAGCCTCCTCTCTGGGACATGGACAACAGGGAAGTGAGTGTTGGGACACATTGTACAGTGTACAGGATGAAAAAATAATTTGTAAATTACTAAGGGTTCAAGGGGAAGGGGGGGAGGAAGGGTAATATAGGGAGCTGATAATGGGGGCCTGGAGGGAGGGAGAATGTTTTGAGAGTGATGATGGCAATGGGTGTGTAAAAGTGGTCTGACTACAACCAATGTTGTTAGGGATTGTGATGGGAGTTGTAGGGGCCCCCTAATAGAATGATTAATTTTAAAAAAAAGAAAAAAGGGGGGAGGGGGAAGGGGAAGTGTTTTTTTTTTTAAAGAGGAGCTTGTATCAAGGGCTCAAGTGGAAAATATTGGGAAATGTATGTGGAACTATGTGTGCAAATGTGCTTGATACAAATGACGTACTGAATGTTGTAGTAGCTGTAAGAGCCCCCAATAAAATTTTTAAAAAGTTATCATCCATATTAGGTAGCTATTGCTTAATCATGTAGATGTCCCCAAAATAGAAAAGTAAAAGAATTTTGAGATAATGGCCAAAGACTTTCCAAATTTCTTAAGATCTAAAATGGTGAGCTGTCTCTAAGCAGAAGATAAATAGAAGTATAGCAATGCTCAAAAGCAGTGAGAGAAAGACAGATCATGAAGAAAGAAAGACAGAAAGGAGAAAGAAGCAAAAAACAGAATAAAAAGACTCCAGCTTTTCAGGAACAAGCAAAACAAGGCAGCAAAGGGGAGGTGTGGGCTAGAGAGAGGCCAGAAATGTGCCCCTCAAAAGAATTTGGAGAAGAGATGTAGAAAGAGGAACAGGACATAGCTTATTTATAGTGTTTATAGAATGAATAATGAAGGGTGCCGAGGTTTGGAGGGGATTGAAACATTTAGCTTCGCTATCAAAAAGAGCCTTGGTGGCTTAATATTTACATGGTGGGCTGTTGATGATGGCAACTCAAACCTCCAGCGGCTCCCCTGGAGAAACAGGGCCCTATCTATTGCTACAAATAGTTACAGTTTCAGAAATGCTCAGGGGGCATGATCACCTCATCCTATAGCCTTACTGCAATTCAGCATCAACCTCAAAGCAATCAGTCCGGTTTTCAGGATCATTAGTCCTAACATGTTTATAAAATATTAGTATGCTGCTAAACTACTCATCAGAACTCTGCAATCCCAAGTTATGCATTCAATTATGTTCCTCCAAACATGTGTTGTAAATCTGAACTTCTGTGCATGTGTAGACAATCTCATTTGGGAATGGGTTATTTTTTTAGCTATGTTAATAATACATGGTTAGTGTAGACAGTGCTTGCTTGACTTGCTCTCAATTGAGATGTGAAAGAGATCAAGCAAGCAAGCAAAAGAAGTGAAGAGAGGAGAAGAGAGAGACCAGGCCAGCTGAAGATTTCCTAGGAAGAGAAACTAAGAAGAGACCAGGGCTTCTGTCCAGCTCCAACAAGAGGGTGAAAGTTTTCCCTACAACTAGCCCTGAATATCAAACTTTTTGCCTCCTAGAGTGTGAGAACATTAATTTAGGTTCACTAAAGTGAACCACTTGTGATATTTCTGTTATCTCAACATCAGATTTGGTTCAAATGGGGGAGTGCTATTCTAGCAAATGGCTACAATATGGGAGTGCTTTTGGAACTGAGTAATGAGTCGATGTTGGACGAGTTTTAAACTGCCTAAGATATAAAGTCTATATTGCCATAAAGGAGCAATTTGTTGGATTATGGCTGTCATAGGCAATTCTGGTGATAGCTCAGAGGAAAGTGAGGAGAGATGTAAAGAATATGTGTCATATTAGAGAATACGTGTGGCACCAATGAAAAAAATGGCTAAAAATGTGGGCATTATATTCGAAGTTTAAAAGAAATGGCTATGTGAGTGGACAATTCAGGAAAGGTGATACTTGTTACGGAGTGGCAAAAACTTATTTGAATTAAGCTCAAATATTTGTAGGAAAGTAGAATTTGTTCTAGAATGCTCATCAAGGATGTCACCACAAAATATTTTGTTAAAGAGATTAAGCCAGAGATTTATGAATCTAACCAATTGACCCCAAAGAACAATGTAGACTGATTGAGATAGAAAAGAAAAAGAAAAAAAAAGAAGGAAAACAAAGAAAGTTGCCTGACACTTGGAATGATAGAGGAAGGGGAAAAGGTCAAAGGCATTGTATCTGTTGCTCCCCAAGAAAAGGAAAAGACCATTACTTTAGCATCTTGTAGATCAACCAAGTTGTTGGAAAATGTACAGCAAGCTAGGGCATGTCAATTTCAAAGATTGGAGTCATCACTGGGATTGCAAAACTTGAAATCATCACTTACAGTAGGAGAATGGACCTGCCTCAAACAAGGGAATGGAGTTGCCATTCTAGTGAGTCTGCAAGGCAGCTGGAGTCAGATACTGAGGTGACTCCACCGAACATCCAGGAAACAAAGCCTGAGGGTATTGACCTTACCTAGATGGTCTCAGTCCACAGGGTGATATTGATATCTTGAAAGTGAATTGTTTATTCTCTTGAGCCTTAGACTTGCTGGCTGCCTGCCATTTTTTTTCTCCTCAATTTCTTCCATTTTTAATGGAAAGATGTACCTTATGCCTGTTTCATCATTTGTATTTTAGAAAAAAATAAGTTGGACTCTATATTTTACACAAAAATGGATGAAGAGGTATAGTGCCTCAGATGAAATATTCCTACAACCTCAAGAATATTTGATGTGATGATTCAGAAGGTAAGATTTTGGACTTAAAATTAATGTAAGACCCTTGTAATAAAGACTAGAATGTGTTTTGAATATACCAAGTACATGAATTTTAGAGAGGCATAGGGTATAGAATATTGTGAATTGCATTGTCTCCTTAAATATGCACTGCACTTCTTCAGCTCTGTGCTAGTCATTTCAATCCCATTTGAGAATTGGTTGCTTTGTCATGGAGACAGAGTTGGTGAAGGTTGTGTCTTGAATCCACCTCTGATGATTTAAAAAAAAGAGATTAAACAAACTAGCAAAGAATAGATGGAAAAAAGAGATATCAAGCTACATGGGGATTGTCTAGGTGTTGAAGTTCAGAAGAGACAAGGCTTTTTCTCCATAACCAACAGAGATAGTGAGCATTCTACTAAAGCCAGTCTTCTGAACTTGGATGTCTTGCCTTCTTAACCATGAGAAAAGAAATATCTGTTTGCTAGAGTCGTCAACTTGTGATATTTTTCTTATAGCATTACTGAATAAATAAAGCATCCAACCAGAGACATTTTGGAGGGACTGGTGAGCTGTTTCAGAAAAGACACATTCTTGGAAGCATTAAGGAGAAATTCTGCTCTGTTCATGTGTCATCATCATGAAGAGGAATGGACTGGATGAAAATAAACGACTATAATAATTATATCTTTCAGTTTTTCTTTTGTTTTATTAATTGAATTTTACAATTTGTGAAATACTGATTTAAAACAAATTTATTTGATTCTTGTTTTTTCTCAAATGTATACGTTTTGGTGAATACATATTCTTATTATCTACACTTAAAAATAATGCTTTAAAAATTAGTTAATTAAGCTGAGCCCTGGTAGCACAGTGATTGTTTGTGGTACTGTGGTCCACAGGGTTGATGGCTCAAATCCAGTTCTAGGAGAAAGGCTGGGTTTCCTACTCCTACCAGGACAGTGTAGCAAAGAAAAAAATAGTTAATTAGTATTTAGAGAGCATCAATTATAGAACATTTTATTATAACAAACTAACAAGCATAAGAAATTAAGCAAGGAAACAAACTTTGTGAAATAAATACAAAATTATTAATTAGTTGGTTATTTCTTTATTTTATTCTTCCTTTAAGCATTATTGGTCTATTATATTTGACAACTTTGTCATTTTTTTGTGCATCTTTGACATGGAAGAAAGATAAAATATATGCTTAGGAATAAGCAGAGAGACAGAATTATATGAAGAAAAGTGCTCAAAAGTGATGATGGCAACAAGTGTGCAAATCAGGCCTGCATACAATTGATGTATGGATGGCTCATGAAGGGAGGTGTATGAGTACCCAATAAAATGATTCATTTAAAAAGAGGGGGGAGGGGAAAGAGGAGCTTATACCAAAGGCTCAAGTGGAAAATGTTCAGAAATGATGTGACAACATGTGTGCAAAGGTGCTTGATACAGATGATGTATTGCATTTTATCATAGCTGTAAGAGCCCCCAATAAAATTATTTTAAAAATAAATGGTGGAAGCCTTTTTAAGAACCTACAATATGCAAATGACACAGCCTTGCTTGCTGAAAGCACTCTATAGTACATCCTGATAAGCAGAGGGGAAAAAAGATTCAAATTTTCAAGTACTTTAATTTGCTTGGATCTACACTCAATACTCTATGGTCACACTGTCAAGAAATCAAAGAATATACTGCGTTGGTCAACTCCACTGTATGAAGCATCTTTATGGTGTTAGATAATCAATCTGTCTCTACCATTTAGATTAAGATGTGCCCAATCTAGACCAGAGCATTTTCAATTATCTTATGAGTTTGTGAAAGGTTCAAAATGAATAAGGGAGACTGCAGAATAATAGATGCATTTAAAGTATGGTTTTGGTGGAGAGTACTGAAAGTATTATAAACTGTCAGAATACCAAGCAAATTTTTCTTGCCAGAAGGCTCCTTAAGAGCAAGTGTGATGAAACAGCATCTCATGTACTTTGGACATGTTATCAAGAGAGACTAGTCCCTGTAAAAAAGTCATTATACTCAATAAAGCAGAAGGCCATTGAAACTGAGAAACATCCTTGACAAGAGGGTTTGACACAGTAGATGCAACAATGGGCTTAACTATAACAAAAATTCCTTTTGCTTCAGAGAGGGCAGCTATAAATTGGAGTCTACATGATGACTTTTAACATATGGGATTGCAGTAGTGACACAACACTAAATGCTAGACAGGAAGCTTAGAATCCACAGTTTCTTTCAATTAGGCGGGGCAACAATACAGAAAAGGAGGATGGAAATTGTATAACTTGAAGAATTAGATATAAATATTGTTAAGTTGGCATATATTTGGAGCAGCAACAAAAGTAAAAAAAATTACTTTGAAAGAGTTACTGAAACTTTAAATTCTCTTCTAAGTCAAATATGGGAAACTTGCAAGAAAACATCATTTTATTCCTATTTGTCCAGGTATCATATAATTTTTTATCTTGATCATGAATATGTTAGAGTTTCAAAAAATACAGAGGAGATAGAAACTTCAGCCATGGAATCAAAAATATATTCTGCAAAGAAAAGAGCTAAAAACTTCTATGGGGATCCAGACGTGTGTGCAGTGTTTCATTGTATAAAGAGGGGTTGCCCAGATGTACAAGGAACTGGAATAATATAACCTACCCTACTAAACGCTATTCCATTAGATGCTGATTCATGTGACTTTTAAGGGAGCAAAGGCTGGGCCTCCTACTCCCACCACCTGAGGGCAGTGATGCCCAAAAAACAAAACAAAACAAAAGATAAGAAAGAAATAGTTAAGTAATCTATAAAGCAGTACAGATTGCTCGGTGCAACTCACTTGCGTGAGGCAGCTAGAAGACTGGCAGTCCTTCAAGTCTTGAGGGCCGCTGAGTAGTCTGCTGTAGAGCAATTCAGGCTATCTGGTCACAGGCAGCAAACAGCAAAGCAGGTCGCCAACAGTCAGCCAGATGACAGAGTCCAACAGACCCCAGCTCAAGAGACGTATATCCCAGGAGCATGGCAGAGTAGGACTTGAAAGAACATCAACTCACAGCTCCACAGTCCACGATTAGGTGTCTCATGGGTAGTGTTGCTTGGAGGTCCAGACACAGGATGAACAAAGAAGCTGTCTGGTCCGAAGATCCGGAAGCAAGAGAGAGGGTGGGACTCGCTGAGCCCTTCCTGTCTCTGCCCTTCAATTCATCCAGTGAATTGGCCATGCCATCACAACAGACCCACTAATCTTCTGTGGCCATGTTGGCATAACAAACCTGCCCATCACACATGGCTATATCTTTAGGACATGTTTCAAATTATTTTAATCTCACTTACTGAAATGATAGAGAAATAAATGGTTAAAAAAGAGGTCTAATTTTCAAAAGAAGGGAGTAATGTAATGATTAAAGATCTACATTACAGCTATTAGAGAGTATTCTATCTTGAACACTTTATTTATGCAATACCACTTAAAGGTAGAGATGTTATAATGTGATTGATCAATTTTCAATTTGTAGTTCATAAATTGTGCCACTGAATGCTCCTGAGGAAAAAAATCAAATGAAGAGTAACAACCCTTTCAACTTTAAAATGTCCTCCCCTTTTATTTTATTCTAGAGTAATTAAATCAAATCTTGTTATTTAAGCATTGCTTAGGAAATCGTCAGTGGTATGTCACTTATCAAAGAGTATTTTGCACACCACACATATGCAAAGTGCTTCAGAGTAGACAATATTGAATATAAAACCTTCGAATGGAACAGAGATGAGCTCAAAGTCCTGTTTTTCTACTTTGTTAACTGTGTTGCTTTGGACTTTTACTTTATCTTGTTAAATCTATATTTTCTAATCTGTGTACATCCCTATAAATATGAATATATCTATATCAATATAAGTATCTATTATAAATATTGTGTAAACTAGAATTATGATTATGATAATATACTTGAATTCTGATGCAATTGTATAAGGAGAATAATTTACTATGCTATTTTATGTCTGTCATTATCAATGGAGATCATTAGCATCTGTTTTCTAGTAAATATCAATTATGAACAATGTCTTCATGTGATATGATAAGTTTTGAATTATAGAAGCAGTACTGGGATAAACAACGTTGTAAATGAAACCTGAATGTCACAACTCAGGTTGGGAAGGGAAGCATATGTAGCATTTTAGTATATAAAACATTTTATAGTTAGTATATAAAGCATTTTATATTTAGTATATAAAGCATTTTAACAAGAGGAAAATATATAGCCCATTAGAGTTCAGGAATTTAGAATCTGAAGCAAAAACTAGTAGCGGATATGATTCATCTTCTTCTCACTAGTACCCAAGCAATGACCTCCTTAAATCATGGGAGTGAGGCTGGTATGAAACAGCAATATTTTGCAAAATCAGACAACTTGGAATTCATATTCACAAATTTTAGCTCCCTGAAGCTTTGTGTTTTAAAATTATTTTACACAGCAAATTTCTTTTGTTGTTGTTGTTGTTGTTTTTTGGGGGGGGAGGGCATCACTGCTCTCCGGTGGTGGGAGTAGGAGGCCCAGCCCCACTGCTGGAATTGAACCTCCGTCCCAGTGGGCCGCAGTCCCGCGCACAACCACTACGCCACTGGGGCTCAGCCCTCGCAAATTTCATTAGATCAGATCTTTCTTATATAGCTATCTTTCCACCCACCTGTTTATTTGCTTGCTTATCCATTTATCTACCTATTTATCAGAATTCCTGGTGGTATATTGCAATACTTGTTATTTTGCTAGCCAAAAACATGTTCCGTTGGAGAAAGATGGGTCTTCTATTACTGGGCAGTTCTACCTTTTCCTTCAGGGTCACTATGCGTTGGGATTGATGTAAAGGCAGTGAGCTACTTTCTTTTTATTTTAATCTATAACATTTTGAGCATTTTTCTTATAAAGAGTATCCCTTTAATGCAAGACTATATGTTTTAGAATTGAATGTTCAGGAATCTGACTTGGCATGTTATCATAACTTCTGATCAATCCTTTAAGTTAATACTCTTATTTTTATCATTTTACTAATGAAAAGAGAGAAATTTATAGTCTATTCTATAATATATATATTATATATAGGACAATATGATAAAGGGGAGAACTTTTGATTCCAGTATTGTATCATATACTTTAAAAAACAGAAATATGAAATTGACATCACAGGTTTTATTGATTTAGATTTTTGCATACCATGTCAATAGCAGCCAACAGTCAGAAATGTTTAGTGGCCTTATAAAATTCAGCTGTATATTGTATTCTTTTTGCTTGATTACTTTACTTGGTTTCACTTAAATTTCACTTTCAGAAAGCACATTTCCTGCTGAATATCTACTCATTGACGTCATTGGGACAGGACTTCTGTTAACTCTTTCACCTGGACAACTCTATGTGGGATTCATGCAAACAAGCAAGAATGGTTTTAAGAATTTTTTTTATGTCAGCATCAAAATACATATTTCTGAAAAAATCTTTTTGATATATTTCCTCTATGATATTTGAAAATTTTATTGACTGCTGAGTAATAAACAGCCTCGTGAATTCCATAAATTTTTTTTCTGATGAGCTAATTTGTTGCACCTTCAAGTTTGGCTACTTTTGGAAGATCAGACAAAAATGATGAGTTTTAGGATTTGGATTTTCTCCTTTGATAAAGAGGAATCGAGGAAAAGTCATCATCCACTTGCTCATGCCTCGCATCAACACATTGTCTGAGAATGGGTGTTCCTGGCCCTAGATCTGAGGCAACTAAGAAAGACACAACTTACTCTTAGATATTAGAAGGAACACTTCACTCACATAGAAAAGATACAGGACAAGTTAACCTTCAAGAGAGGGTGACACTCCCCACGACCCGCAGGACTAATTCTGCAGCAGATACAAGACAGACTCACCTCTTCTGAAGCTGTTAAAGAGCTTGCTCCTTCCCCACCAGAAACAGATAATACACTGGGGCTGTCTTGGTGCTATATGATATACGCACCTCGTCAACACAAAGAAGTATTCATTATGTCTGTAAAAGACAAGGAGTTTCTTTCTGTTGATGAAATAAGCTGACTTGTTGGGGAAACTTATATGTCCCGAAACTGTGGTAGGCTTCTAGGTAGGCAGTCTCCAATCAATAGGCAATAAGAAGCCAGCTTCTCAGTGCTATAAGCAAAGATAGGAATTCTATCAGCAATCTCAATGAACAGGGATGTGGATTCTATTCACCCCAGATTGATATGCAACCTGGCTGACACCTTTAGTGCAGCCTGTTAGACCTATAATGAGAACAGAGCTAAGCCATCTCCCGACACTTAACCCACAGAGATTGGGATCATAAATATCTTAGCTCACAGTGACTCTATGTGTACCAAGGTTGAACTGGGTTCCATAGAGTTTATGGTGACTAGGTTTGGGGAAGTAGAACCCAGATCTTCCTTTCCAGGGGCATGAGATGAAAATCAAGCCCAACTTTTGGGTTGCCAGCCAGGAAAATTCATATTTATAACATGAAGAATGTTGCAGACCGTAACTTGAAAATTTTAGATCAATACAGAATGCTCAACAGAAGCTTTGTTAAGTTGAATACATCCAAACTTTTATATCTGTTTATAAATTTCTTTCAAAACTGGCATTATCCTCTAGATGTAATATGTATGAAAAATAATAAGGTAAATTCTTAGAAATGGAAGTTCACCAACGATTTTTTACCTAACTACTGAAGGATGAAGGAGCCCGCAGTGTCACAGTGGTTACATGTTGGGCTCCTGAGTGCTAGGTCAGCAGTTCAAAACCACTAGCTGCTCTGCCACCAACAGCTCTTCAGGAGAAAGATAAGACTTCCTATTCCCATTAAAATAGATGTAGTCATGGAAACTGACAGGGGCAGTTCTAGCCTGTCCTCTAGCATCTCCATGGGTCAGCATCTACTTGGTGGCAGTGAGTGAGCTTTCCTGAAATGCTAAAGAGCATTGGACTGCTTACCGGCAGGTGAACAGTTCAAATCCACGACTTGTCCCTTGGCTAAACTCACCAGCCAGTTTACTTCTGTTTACAGCTATGGATTAGAATTTACATCATAGTCGTGGGTTTGGTATGAACAAAATTCTAAGGAGTCCTGGTGGTGTGGTTGGTTACATGTTGAACTGCTGATGGCAAGGTAGGTGATTCAAAAAAAACCCTAGCTGCTCTGTGGGAGAAGGATAAGGTAATCTGTTCCTGTAAAGATTCATAACTACAGAAACCTTTAATGAGTTGGAATGGACTTGATGGCAGTGGGTATTTTGTTTTGCTTTGTTTTTATTAAAACCTACTCAGTACAAAGAGATTAATGACAAAACCACCACGTAATTGCTGAGGAAACATTTAAAGTGTCACTCAGGGGCATCATGGTACTTGGTAATGAGAGGATGTGCCACCAGTGAACATATCAATTAGAAAGAGAGCCTTTCAACCAAAGGCCAACAGTGTAACCTACACTATTGCTTCCTTGGGGTTAATGAGTATAACTGGCAGCTGGCATTAGTGGAACTTATTGGAAAAAGTAAATCTTCACAAAGATCAATTCATGAAGATTAATGCCTTTCTACAGCTCATAATGAGTTTCAATTGAGGAAGAGTCCATCAAAGAGAGGGGGTGAGGCACGGAGGGCTTGGGGCCCAGAAGTAGATCAGCAGAATTGGAGAAATGCTGCTGCCCATTGAAGTAGAAGAGTGCCTGTGACCTGGACACAATGGCCCCACATTCTGAACAGTCCTTCTGTGCAGAGAACACACATGCTGATACCAAGAGATGCTAAGTTTCTTGATTATAATTATATAGCAGTTAATATTTACTAAGCTATAAACCATATCTATGGACACACACACAAGGGGCTTGAAAAAGTTCACTGAAAATACAAATAAATACCATGGAAATTTCCCACAAATTCTTTGAAATCTTCTGAATATATAGTATGGCATAGGAATGGCTATCTTACAAAAAAAATCAGCAAATTGAAATGCCCATCTTGAAGAAAATCCCAAATATCTCAAGATGGAGCATATATTATATATATTTTTATATATAAATTGATCCATTTAAATTGTGGTGCTGGTGAAGAATATTGAAAATAAGGATAAACCTATCTGTCTTGGAATAAATACAGCCAGAGTGCTCCTTAGAGGCAAGGACAGCAAGACTCCATCTTCCACACCTGGGATATGTTGTCAGGAGAAGTGAGTCTCTGGAGAAGGCCATTACGCTTGGTAACATGGAGGAGCTTCGAAAAACAAGAAGGCCTTCAATGAGATGGACTGGCCAGGGACTGAAACAATGGATTCAAGTATAGGTACATGAGAGGCTGGTCCAGGACCAGTCAAGATTTTGTTCTGTTCTGCATCGAGTCACTGTCAGTCAGAAGTCACTGGAGGGCACCTATCTGTACGTATATGTTGTCATATATAATGTATGTGTGTGTCCTGCAAAAATTGTGCCTCCCTCCCCCACAAGGAAGAGGAAAGGAATTTTTTTAATCTCTGGTGAATACAAGTGGCATGATGCCAAAAATCTAAGCCCATCCTAACAAATGTTAGTAAACAGTGATTTAGCAACAGAGTTGATCTAGTAGCAAGCCTAAGTGCAGCCACCATGTTCAGCCTTACAAAGCCTGGTCCCCTGTAATCCCCCCATTTAGGTCAGCATTTATTGCCTAGCACTGTCCTCTCTTTCCCCTCTTTCTAAAGGTTCTGAGAGTCCCAAGGGTCTTTGGCTGAGAGCCTGGGGAGGACTGAGGTCTCGACAAGCAGTAGATGGAAAGCTTTAACCTTCTTTTGTTCTTTGTTTTTCTATTTGTCTTTAAACTCAGTGACTGCCAGGTTCCAGTCAGCTCTGGCCAGCTGACTCTCAAGGCAGTTTCAACACAGACACGATTTTCACTTGGCTGAGAGTTTGCTATTAAAAAGAAATAATTTAGCTCCTTTTTAACTTACAGGTATTATGATAGACATATGGCTTTTTTGATGTTGTTTATCTGTCTTGTTTTGTTTTTCATTCTAGCCATCAGTAGTCCTAGGGAATAAGGGCTAGCTACTAATTACTCTATGGCAGGGGTCAGCAAACTGCATCTCATGAGCTATATGTGGCTCTTTCAGTGTGGACGTGTGGCTCTGAAGTAACACTGGAAACATTTGAAGGTTATTATTTCAGATCACAGGGATTCCATCTGTTTGGGAAAACATATGTAAGGCTCTTGAGTGATCTTAAAGTTGTTAGGAGAGGCAGGATTGGTTCTCCAGTCTCAAAAGTTTGCCACCCCCTGCTCTAGGGGAAAGAGCAGAACTGGGCCAGCTTTGTCAAAAATTGGGTCTTCTGGGCTCCACGGTGGCATCAGCTGTTCTCGGCACACCATTTCTTCCTTTCCTTAGTATCATAAATTAAAGCAGGGTAATGAGAACTGTCACTGAATTGACTCCAAGTCATATATATATTTATATATGTGTGTACACACATATATGTACACACATATATGTTTATATATAAAGTTGCATCACTATTATAAACTGCAGGTTTAGGTGGTACTTCCTGATGGTTGTCAAATGCTTGACTATTTTAAAGAGATTTCCAAACATTCTTGATAAATCTGTAACTTCTGCCTGATAACAAATGTAGGATGTTTATTTTATTTTAACTCTTGTACATAGAACACTGGATCAATGGCATAAATATCTTAGCTAAAATAATGAATAATTGGAACTATCTGAGTTTAATTTTAGGAAAATAGGTTTGTAAAAGTTGGGGTGTATTTAGATTCTAAAAATACTAGTAATTTTTAGCTGGCATTGTCTCACAATTTGCAGATTTCTCCAAGCCTGAGAGGTATTGAGGTGAAATCAAAAGCATTCTGAAGAACTCTGCAAACATTGGGATATAAACTCTTCCTCCTAGCTAAGTCCTCATTGGCTGATTTGTTCATTAGCCAATAAGGGAAGGTAAAAATTCATTTTATGCATCCTCTTGGACATTTCATAAAGCACAAATTCAAACTCCCGACTTGCATTTGCAATATAGCTGCCTCACAGCATAATAGGTCTTTGTTGTACTGAAACTGACGAGCCTGGGGATGGAGGAAGCAAGAGTTGGGCTGTTTCATTGTTCGTCATTGCAGAGCTTCTTGGATCATTACACTCACACAGGCTTCCGGGGGTACTACTGCCCTTTCTGAAAGGCAGTCATTAGACAAGGGATCATTTCAGTTCCCTTCATCTCAGTGGAATTTTAAGAAAAGTAACATGAGATTCATTTCATATAAACATTGAGAGCTACATGTGTTGGTCTAAATTGTCTTGATATCCAAGTCCAGTGGAGGCAGTGAAGAAACTGACAGATAACTTATATTTCAGCTTTGCACCTGTCTTCTTAGCTCTCTGTCTAGGTGTAGCAGGTTACTGAACTATAGTTCACATGTGATATGATTCCTATATTTACATGTGAAATTTAATGCTTTAAAATATTCACTGCACTGTGCAGCCCTCATTGCAATAAATTTAAAAATGTGTGGCTTATACCAGAGAGAAGTTCTGGACCTATTGGCAGTCACGTTCTGTCAGTCACCCAACTCTAAAGAAAGAAAAAGAAAATTAAATTCTTTGCTACTGAGTCCATTCCACTCATTGTGACCAGGCGCGTTACAGGGTAGAACTGCTACGTAGCGTTGTCTTGACTGTGATCCTCATGGAAACAGATCACCAGACTTTTTTGCCTGATTTAGTGCAGAGAGTTAGAATCAACTCATTTTCAGAGGTTTTTGGATTTTCTTTCAGGCACTGCTGGGTGGATGTGAAGTGGCAACTTTGGGGTGAGTAGATGAGCTGAAATTGTGTACGCCACCCAGCTACCCCTTGCAGACTACAACCAGCCCAAGCCAAGCCAAGCCAACCCAATGCCATCAAGTTGATGTTTGTTCTTTGCAACCCCCTCCAGCACAGTAGGACTGTCCCATCGGCTGTTAGTTTTACTGAAGCTGAGTGCCACAGCCATTGCCCCAGCGGAGCTGCTGGGTACATATCTCTGACCTTCCTGGTGACAGCTCCGGCTGTAATCACCAGGCCTCTTACTCCACTCTAAGCAACCAATAATGTATTTTCTCTATAGATTTGCCTATTCTGAACATTTCACATACTTAGAATCATATAATGGGTGTGTGTGCATGGTGAGGGTCTATCCCCTTTGATGTATCCATTCATTACTTGATGAACATAGTTGGATTGTTTCCACCTTCAGTTATTATGAAGAAATGCTGTTGTGGATATTTGGGTCAAGTTTTTGTGTGAACATGTTTTCACTTTTCTAGAAATGGAATTGATGAGCTTTAAGGTGACCCGTTGGGTAAACATTGACTGCTAACTGAAAGGCCAGCAGCTCTAGGCTGTGAGCAGTTCCACCAGAGAAAGACGAGGCTACCTCCGCCTGCAGAGAGTCATCACCTCAGAAGCCCTGGCAGAATCACAGTGAGTCAGAGTTGACTTGATGGCAGGGGTTTTGAGTTTGGGTGTGGTAACTCTGGAGTGATGGCTTGGAAGATCTTTCAGACTTCCATTCTCTCAGAATGACTCCATCACTTTATTCCTTGCCAAAAGTTTTTGAGAATTCCACTATCTTCACAGTTTTACCAGCAGTTGCTATATTTATTAGTGTATTGATTGAGTGATTGATTGATTTTTAAGCCAAACAGACTTGTTTAGGGAGTGAAAATCCCCATGATAAAAATAGACGCTGTGGTGTTATTTGAGTGTGTGCCTGTGCCTCAATAATGGGCTAAGATTCTGATCTATTGATTTGTCTCATTATTGGTGGAGGGGTTTTGTCTTAGAAAGAGAGAGACCAGGTAGGGTTAATAGCAAAGGACAGGAGTAGATTCAAAATCATTGATAAAATTGAGAGTTGCTTGGCTGAGCCCCGGTGGCGTAAGTGGTTGAGTGCGGGACTGCAGCCCCCGGGCTTAGTAGATTAAATCCAGCGGTGGCTCTCAGGAGCAGCGCTGGGTAGCTCCCACAACCATCAAAGGGAAGTGATGCAAAAAAAAAAAAAATTGAGAGTTGCTTCCAGGGAACTAGGAAATCAGAGCAGCGGGGGGAGAAAACAAACCCAAGGTAGTCAGAAAAAATAAAAGGATATTGAATTAATGATCATCCCCTGCACAAACCTGTTAGATCTGAAGTGGGATGTAGATAGGTAATAAATATAAAATTTACCACATGTACTTAAACTGGAGGATCGAAGCATTGTGGGAGTTTTGGTGACTGAATAACGGGGCTTAATGCTTCATTATCCTCCCCATTTTAGATGGAAGGCTAAATCCAAGTAGGGCCAATGAAGCAGTCCATGAAGACAACCAAAACAAGGCGGGGGGGTGGGGTGGGGAATACAATATGAGAAGCAAGAAGTAGAATCTGCCATATATTCAAGTATAAGTTGACCGAATATCAGCCAAGGCCCCTAATTTACACAAAACCTGCATTAAAATGTGCTGAAAGACTTAAGGACATATGGTATCTAAAATTAAGAATTCTGGCCACAATTTTAAACTTGTTTGCTTTAGGAGACCTTACTGCAATCACAGTCATACTATCAAAATATAATTCAACTCCTCATTTTCCAGGTGGGGCACTAAGAAACAGAGTGATTAGGGGATTTATTCTATAAGCTAATATTGGTTATATTAATAGACACAAGAACTGAGATATTTTAATTCCCAAAGTAATAATCATTCTTTAAAAGTTATTTCAATTTTTTATATTTTTTAATTGTGGAAAAATACTTAAAACACAAAATTTTCCATCTTTATTGTACAATAAATTGAGATCATAGGGGTTTGGACAACACTTGGTTGGGATGCTTTCTTACACTTACCCTTTATATAAAACTCTATCTTATCCATATGGGTTTCTATGGATTTGTTGTCCTGGTTTATCCAGATTAACACAGGGTAATCCTGGAACAAAACTGGGAAAGGAAGACTAACTGAATTAACTGAGCTTGGTAAGCCTGAAGTAATAGCAGTGTTATCATGTATTTCCTCACTGAATATTATCGAGCCAGATCTACCTTTGTTCTTGATTTAAAAACGAATCAAGTGATAAACACAGTGTGATGAGCATATGAATACCATGGAATAGATCTCAGCCGTGAAAAAAGCTCTAAGATAGCCATGATATGCATGAGCCTTGAAACATGCCGAGTGAAATATGCCAGATATAACAATGGATGAAAACAATGGATGACCCACTTACACGGTGTACTGAAAACAGTCAAATGCGATGAGTCAAAAGTTTCTTATAGATCTCCTGTGGCACAGAGTTTAATCATTCGGCTATGAAAAAGAGAGGTAATGCAAAGCCACCAGCTGCTGGAAGAAGGTGATTGGGGGCACTATAGGGCAGCTTTAGTCCGTCCATTTGGGTTACTGTGTGTTACAATCAGTTCAATGGTAGTGGGAGGAGGGGCTAGAGGGAGAGGGCAATAGGAGCTATTATTTAAGTGTACTACGTTTCTATTAAGGATCCCTGGTGGCATAGTGATTATGCATTAGACCGCTAACCATAAGGTCAACAGTTTTATTAGTCCATATGTCTGACACCAATCTGCAAAGTCTTCCTCAATCTCACAAAACACACCCAATGACACTGACTTTGTGAGGAAAGGCAATCAGTGAGCATGTTAGCATCTCAGCGCTGGCAGGGGTCTCTATGTGGCTGCTCCAACACCCAGGGCTGCATCAGGGTAGGTCCATGTGGCTTCTCCACAAGGATGTCTTGCAGGAAGTGAGTCTTGCCAGCTGAAGCAGGGAACTGGTAAGGTAAGCTGTACTCTGGTCTGACCATCAGAAAACAAGAGACCTGTGAACTAGAAGGGAGAGGCTCACCAGGCCATTTATCTTTCTGCCCTTTACTTAATTCCACATGTGTTTATCAGGCAGGTTACCACAATAAACCTTAAATAGCTCAACCCTTTCATTAAAAAAAATCACACTTCAGTACCTAAGTGTTAACAAGGACTATAAGAAGGACTGATTTATAATTCTTTAGCAAAGTCTGGTTATGTTAGGTTGGGTTCGTTAAAGAAGCAAAACCAGTTTTATATATATATATACATATATATAATTTCGTTTGTATTTCTATAAATATATATTTATATATAATAGACAAGTAAAAGCAGGTGGTATAAATCTGTCGATCAGAAATTAAGCTGGAATTTTTTCCTGACTTTTTGTAGTTTTGTCCCAATGCTCTTAGATTAGGGGGCTTTTGACCAAAGATTGACAGAGATACCACCAGAATTCAAGGTCAACAGAACAAATTGTGACTGAACAGTTGAATGAATACACATCAGCTGGTCAGATAGTGGGTCACTGAAGGCTGGATTGGCAGGCAATATGGCAGGAGGGTGGGTTAAATCCAAAGATTTGGAGGTTGATGAGCCAAAATGCAGGATCCAAATCAGGAAAAAGCGAATAAGCTTCCCCACAGAGTCCGCTTATACGGACTTAAGCCACAACTCCAAAGAAACATCCTATTCTCAGCAGCTACTTGCCTGACTCATCATGCTGTGGATTACATTCTGTTAGGCCACATCAGGGAGTTTGGGCTTAGCTTCCAAATCAGCAAAAATCCTGGTCCAGTCTAGATTGATTGGGTCTCTAATAAAAGGTTTCTATTTTTTTAATTTGCTAATCATTTTATTGTAAGGTGACCAGATGTCCCACTTTTTAACAATTTAACAGCATCCCGTGGCGTTTTAAAATTAAAATAAATATAGTGTTTGCTTTGGGGGCACACATACTAAAATTAAAATAAATATATTACAATACTATTTTTGCATTTTATGAAATTTTTGTTGCTCCATATAGACCAAATTTTTAATCAAGAACCACCCACCATCCCCTGGTCAATGGCGTCCCACTTAAATCTGGTCACTTTAATTAGGGTCTCATACAACTCATCACAATCCAGCCAGCCAGCCAGCCATCGATTGTGCCAAGCACATTTGTATATTTGTTGCCCTCATTTTTAAAATATTGTCTTTCCGTTTGGGTCCTTGGTATCAACTTCTCATGTTCCCCCTCTCTTCCAAGCCTCCCTCCAAGATGAACCATTGATAATTTAGAAAAAAAATTAATGTCTTAAATTGACCGTTATCTCCCTTCATCCACTTTCTGATGTCCATTCCCCTGGGAGGAAAGTATAGAGCAATCATTGTGATGCAGTCCATCTTTCTCCACCCTTATACTCCTGGTATGACTAATCTCAATATGGGTCCATAGGGGTTTATTTGTCCTGTATTCCCTGTGTCCAGCTCTTATCTGTGCCCATGTATATACTCTTGTCTAGCCAGATTTGTAAGGTAGAATTGGGGTCATGATAGTGTGGATGGTGAGGAAGCATTGAAGAAGTAGGGAAAAGTTATATGTTTTATCGGTGCACCCTGACTGACTCGTCTCTGCCCTTTGATCCTTCTGTAAGGGGATGTCCAGTTGCCTACAAATGGTCTTTGAGTTTCTACTCCACGCTCCCCCTCGTTCACCAGGATATGATTTTTTTTGTTCTGGTTCTTTGATACCTGATCCTGTGGACCACCACATGATCACACAGGCTGGTGTGCTTCTTCCATGTGGACTTGTTGCCTCTCATGTAGATGCCATACCATCGAGACTTTAAGACCCCAGATGCTTTATCTTTTGATAGCCATAAGCACCATCAGCTTTTTTTTTTTAACCACATGTGCTTATATATCCACTTTGTCTTCAGTGATTGTGTCTGGAAGACAAGTATCATGGAATGCCAGGTCAATAGAATAAAGTGTTCTTGCCTTGAGGGAGTACTTGAGTAGAGGTCCAACATCTATCTGCTACTTTAATACTAAACCTGTAAATATATATACCTAGATCTATTTCCCCATCATCGTATATAAATATTTTACATATATACATACCTGTATTTAGACCTCTATGCATGCCCTATGTCTCCTAGTTCTTTCCCCTAATTCCTTTTACTTTCCTCTTGTCCCACTATCATGTCCAGCCTTCATTTGAGTTTCAGTAATCTCTCTTTGCTACATTGACTGAGACCAAGTCCTACCAGTCCATTACACCCTCCTTGCCATCGATTTTAGATCACTGGTTCACTTATTCCTGGGTTTGTTGACACCTCATCCTTTCTCCTGTATCCCTCTCTCCCAGTTCTCCTCCAATCCATCTGCCCTGCTGTTTTTCTCCTCCAGATTGTTTATCCCAACTATCTTATCTAGATAGATGTATAGAGACAATAATAAGCACAAGACAACAAACAAAGCGACAAAACAAAACAACAACAAAAACAATGACAAAAAGAAAAAAGTCTATAAATAGTTCAATGTCTGTTTGTTGACTTTTAGGAGTGTTTTCTGGTCAAATCTGATGGGGCACAACGGCCTGGCCCTAAAGTCTATTTTTGGTGTTCTCTGGGAAAGTCATTGTTCTGCTCCCCTTGCTGCTCTGTTGCATTCCTTTAGTGTTTTGCCTTGGTGTGGTGGGATCAGATCTGGCACAATTCCTGCACCATGTCTCCACTGTTGTCCCTTATAGCACTATGGGTCAGTGGGGTACATTGTGCCTGGTGGAGGGGTCAGCCTTATGGTCCCCTTTGTGCATTGCCTGTTCTGAGCAGCATTATTGTCCTCAGGGATGGTGGGCCGGGATATGCTCCACTCTCTCTCACTCCCCCTTCATTGGCTCCTGTATGTTTTCATCAGACATATCCCTGAGCTGTAGCTTCATGGCTGGTCTCTGATGTGAGTTTTTGTTGTGGAGGCTGTCCACATAGTTGGGATTGGGCTCAGTTCCTTAGAATTCTATTGGTTCCCTGCTTCATTCCAGTATGTTGCATTCACATCTTGTAGCACTGTATTGAAGTCTGGTTCCTCTCTTCCTGTGCAGATATAAAAAACACCCTCCCCTTGCAAGGGTTAGTGCCCTGTACCCCCAGCTACTCATATCTCCTCTCCTCCTTTTTATTTGGCTACCATATGTATGCATGTATTTGGTCTGGTCTCTGCCATACTACCTGAACCTCACCTCAGGAATGTATGAAGTAGGTTTTCCCCTATCCCTCTTTTGCATTTTTAAGCTTACCTCAGCACACCCATATTGTACTTGTCCTTTGGTGCTTGACTTACCTTGCTTAACAAAATTTCCTCAATTCTTCCTATGTAGTAATGTCCCTTATGTGTTTATCACTGCTTTTTAGGATGCATAGTACTCCACTGTATGTAGATACCACAGTTTTTTAGTTCATTTGTTTATTGGAAAATCGGGTTGTTTCCAACTCTGTGCAATTGTGAACTGTGCTGTGATGAACACTGGACCACAGATGTCTGGCTGTAGCTTGTTTCTTGCTTCTTCTGGACAGATGCCCAGGAGGGGGACTGCTGGGTTGTATGGTAGTAGATCAATTTCCATCTGTTTTAGATCTTGCCAAATCAATTTCCAAAAGGACTGTACATACTTACAGGCCCACCAGCCATGAACGAGAGTTCCTATGTCACCACTGGCTCTCAAACACTTGTTACTTTCTGATTTTTTGAATTGGTCTATCTTTGAGAGTGTTAGTTGCTATCTCATAGTTAGTTTGAATTTCTCTTATGGCTAAAGATCGGAAACATTTTCTTACATGTTTCTTGACCATTCAGATTTCTACACTTGTGAAACTTCTGTTCGGGTCCTTTATTGACCTCTTCATTGGGCAATTAGTTTTGTTCATTTTGGAAGCTAGCAGAGTATTGTAGATTTTAGTAAAAAGTCCTTTGTCTGATGTGTCATTGCTAAAGATGTTCCCCTAGTCTGTGAGCTCTCATTTCTCTCTTGGTAAATTCTTTCGATGTAGACAGGTGACTTTTCTACAGTATATCCCACATGCCAATTTGTGACTCCTCTGTATTGTGTCCTTCCCTATTTCTGATAGAGCAAGTATTTCCTGCACTGAATTTTTCAAATTTGTCTCAGTTCCGTCATTGAGGGCCCTATTAGTTTGGGGTCTTACTTTAAGGTTTATGATTCACCTGGAGTTTATTCTTATGCATGGAGTGAGGTAAAGTTCTTGCTTCATTTTTTTCAGATAGATAACCATTTTTTCTAGCACCACTTCTTGAAGATGATATGTGCTTCCCATTTGATATTTGGGGGGAACTTTATCAAATATCAGTTGTTTGTATGCTTATGAATTTATTTCTTGATTTTCAGTTCTTTTCCATTGGTCTGAATACCTGTCATTACACTAATACCATGAAGTTTTGACCATTGGAGCTGTATAATATGAGCTAAAGTCATGTAGTACAAGTCCTCCCATTCTGTCCTTCTCTTTGAGGAGTTCTCTGCTAATTAGGGACTTCTTACCTTTCCATATGAAGTTGGTAACCAGTTTTCCCAATACTTCAAAGAAAGATAAAGATATTTGTATCGGGATAGCATTAAACTTACATAGTGTCTTGGGCAGAATGGACATCTTTACTATATTAAGTCTTCCAATCCATGAGCATGGTATATTCTTCCATTTCTTGAGTTCCTTGTAATAATGTTCTGCAATTTTCCTCGTACAAAACTTTTAATTATTTTTAGTCAGATATTTTTTAGTCAGATATCTTCAGATATTTCAATTTGTGCTGGGCTATTGTGATGGTTACCACTTTTTGATCTTCTCTTCTGTGATCTTTTCTGATGTATACAGCTGTCTGAAAGACTTCTGTATGTTGAGCTTGCATCCTACCACTCAGGCATATTACTTTATTCCTTCCAGTACTCTCCTTGTGGAACTTTTGGGATTTTCCATATATAAAATCATATCATCTGCTAATAACAAAATTTTCACCTCGTCCTTTCCCAGGGGAAGGATGTCTTTTCCTTGCCTTATGCTGTTAGCTAAAACCTCCAGTATGATGTTAAATAATAGTGGGGACAAGGGGCATTCTTGCCTGGTCCTCTTTTTTAGTGGGATTATTGGCATCGTTTCTCCATTGACTACCACATTGGCCATTTTCATACGTAGCTTGTATTAAATTGAGGAATTTATCTTCCATTTCTAACTTCTTCAGGGTCTTTGACAGCTATTGGTGTTGGATGCTGTCGAATGCTTTTTCCACAGCTATCGATATTGTCATGTGGTTCTTAGAATTTTTCATGTCAATGTGGTGAATGATATTGATGGTATTTCATATGTTGAATCATTCCAGCATCCCTGGGATCAAGAAGCCCACTTGGTGATGGTAAATTATTTGTTTTATATACTATTGTATTCTATTGGCAGCATTTTTAAAGGAGTTTTTGCATTTATTTTCATTAGAAATATTGGTCTGTATTTCTCGATTCCTGTGGGATCCTTGCTGGTTCAGTTATCAGTTATACTAGATTCATAGAAAGTGTTTTAGGAGGGTTGAGCCCCAGTGGTATAGTAGTTGAGTGTGGCACTGTGGACCACTGGGTTGGCAGTTCAAATCCACAAGCAGCTCTCTAGCAGCAAGGCTGGGTCTCCTACCCCCACCAGGGGGCAGTGATGCCTCCCCCAGCAAAGAAAGTGTTTAGGAGTTTTCTATCTTTTTATATGTTCTGGAAGAATTTGTGTAGGAATGGTGTCAGTTCTTTCCTGTGGCTTGGTAGAATTCTCCTGTGAAGTCATCTAGTCATCTAGTCATCTAGTCCAGTTTCTTATTGGTAATTCCTTCATAGATTTGTGTATTTCTTGTGTATTATTATGGGTTTGTTGAGATTCTTGATTTCCATCTGGCATAGTTTATGGAGGGAATTGCTGTCCAAGTATTTGTCCTTGTGTTCCAAATTGTTGAATTCATTGGACTATAGGCCTTTGTAGTACTGTGTAATTATCCTTTTGATGTCATAGGGTCCTTTTTCTTGTGCCCTGTGTCATAGCTCATCTTTGCCTTTGAAATTTGTTCCTTCTTTTCTTTGGTTAGAGTTGCCAGTGGTCTGTTGTATCTATTAATCTTTTCAAAGAATCAATTTTTAGCTGTATTATTTTTTCCATAGTTTTCTTGTTTTTCCTCTAATGAAGCTCAGCCCTGGTTTTTATTAATAATTTTCTTTTGCTATTAGTAAAACTGTCCTGTTGACCCTACTTTAATGGTTGAATATTTTTGGTCAGCACATCAATCAAAAATCTGTTTTCCTTTTTCATGTGTGCCTCTATTGCTCTATAGCTTCTTCAGATAACTGCCTTGGCTATGTTGCAAAGGTTTTGGTACATTGTTTTCTCAATCTCATTGTTTTCTAAAAACTCCCCAATTTCATCTCTGATCAGGGCCAGTATCCACTCCTTTTGCAGCAGTGAGCCATTCTGCATCCAATAATTTGAACTTGTTCTCTTGGATGCCCTTTAGTTGATTTCCAGCCTTTTGACATAATGATCAGAGAGAGAATCTGTATGATCTCTGTGTGTTTGAATTTGCATAGATTCAACTTTTGTCCCAACATGGGATTATGTGCCATGTGTGCTCGAAAGGAATGTGAATTTTTTTTGCCTTTGGGTGGAGGGTTCTGAAAATGTCCAGCAGGTTTAGCTGGACATAATGTTTACATCTGTAGTCTCCTTGTTAAGCTTCTTTACCTGTTATCTATCTTTCTCGAAAAGTAGTGCGCTAAAGTCATCTACTATAATTGTTGAGTCTGTAGCTTCCTTTTTCATCTTTTGGAGTTTTGACAAATTTCTCAGGTCTCTTGTTGGGCACATATCTATATACTATGTTTACTTGCTCTTGGTCTCCTGTTCCCTTGAGCATTGTATAGTGCCCCTCCTTATCTCTTGTTAAGTCTTGCACCTTGAGATCAACTTTCTCCAAGATTATGATTCCAATTCCTGCTTTTTATGAATTGCCATTTTCTTGGTATGTTTTTCTGCAGCCTCTGACTCTCAGCCTATTTTTGTCTGTAATCTTGAGATGTGTCTCCTGTAGGCAACAGATTGATGGGTTGTGTTTTTTAAACCAGTCTGCTGGCCGCAGGCTTTCAATGTTTGAGTTCAGTCTACTGACAGTCAGGGTTTTACATCCATCTGTGGATCATGTTTGTCATCCTATACATTTTGTGTTGGGTGTTTTCCTACCGCCCTTTCTTATGTATGTGTGTGTGTGTGTGTGTGTGTGTGTGTGTTTCATTCTTAAGTTCTTCCAACTCTTAAGAAAATGCTAATTTGGGGGATGTTTTCTCTTTGTTTCCCTCTTGGTGGGGTTGTTCTATGTGGTGGTCTCTTATTTGTGCTTTGTGAGTACGCTCCTTTTGCACATACTGGGTCAGCAAGAATCTTTTTTAGGGCTGGGTTTCTCTTGACCTATTTGATTTTTTCCTTTTCTGGGATGACTCTTACGTCTCCATCTTGATGGATAATTTGGCTGGATAGAGTATTTAGAGGTTTGCCTTATTGTCCTTCAATTTTTGGAATATGTTATTCCATTCTCTCCTATTACTTGTATTGTCTGCTGATAGATCTTAGCATATTCTTATTTGGGTACCTTCGTATGTGACTGCTTGCATTTCTCGAGCTGGTTTCATGATTTTCTTCTTCTCCTCCTCAAGGTTGGATAGTTTAACTATTATGTGCCTTGGTGACTTCTTGGGATTCAGTTTAGAGGGTGTTCTTTCATCCTCCTAATTGGTTATGTGATTTTCATTCATTCATCTGGGGAAGTTTTCTTCCAAGAACCTACCACTATTTTTGCCATTGACTAATTTCTTGTACCACTCACTGATAATGCAATTGTTCTGATGCTGTTGCTCTTCATGTCATCAGACGTAGCACTTAGACTTTTTTTTCAACTTCTCTGATGATCTTATTTTTCTTTTTTTTTCTTTTTTTCATATTTGTTATAGTTCGCTTGGCTGTGCTCTAGGTCACTGATACAGTTCTCCAGTCAGTTGCCAAAGTCTATGAATCTGCTTTTGGTTTCTGTTATCTTATCCATAATCCGTTGTGTTTCCTTTTTTGTGTATGGACCTTATATCCTCTATCATTTCATTCCTTTTCTATATTGTTTTCCTCATATCCTGTATGATGCCAAGCAGCATTCTGGAATTTTCTTTCTGTTGCAGATAAATGTCTGCTTTTTCTATGCAGGTCATTAAGTCTATACATGTCATTTCTATGCACGTCTGGCACTGCCTTTTGTTTCTCCTGTTTTTTCATTGAGGTCATTAGGGCTAATTGCTGTTTGCATTTTGTTGTTTTTAAGGAACCTGGTGTCATTTCCCTGAGAATCGAATAGAACTCACTCTCTTTGGGAAACTCATAGGAATGATTCTTTGAACTGCCTTCAAAAATTTTAACTATGGGACTGGCCTACTGCTTTATCCTCCTGTGGCTTCACTATCCTTAGCCAACCATTATTCTGTTATTTGGAAGGCAAGTTGGATGGTTCTCTCAGGAGACACTGTTTGGGTGGTGTGGACTTGCGAGGATGGTGCTGCACCTGATCTCACAAGAGGCCATGGTGGTGTTTCCCAAAGTAGCTTGGGTGCCGTAGAAGGCATGCGGGAGTGCATACTGCAACAGTAGCTCTACAGAAGGCAGGTGGTCATGCCCACTTTGGTGTAGAGCATTGTGGATAATGGGTGGAATTTCCATCGTCAGCTAGATCACCACGGATGTTGGGCAGAGGTTCCCACAGCACTGTGAAGCACTGGAGTATGTTGGTGGAGCTGCTTTAAACCTGGTGAGGCACTACAGCAGGTGGGAGGAAGTTCCCTCAGTCATGTGGCACCACAGTGGTTGGGCATAAGCTCCCACAGTTGATACCAAGGGCCGAAATAGAAAGAAAATATTTTGAAAATGATGATGGCAACAAATATACAAATGTTCTTAACACAATGGATACATGTATGGATTGTAATAAGAGTTGTATGAGCCCTCAATAAAACCATTAAAAACATAACAAGATTTAGCTGAGCCATGATTACTTGAATGTGGGGCTAGAGGCATTGAAACCCTTCCCAGATGTGATAGCAAGCTGTGGCTTTGAAACCAAATCTAGCCAAGTCTGTAGCAGGGGCCAAGGTTAAACCTTAGCTGGCCTCCACAGTGGTAAGCCAAAAGCCCACAGCTCCTCAAAACTTAATGGATCTGTGCTACTTATCTTTGTGATGCTCCTCCTGCAATATGGCAGTGTGAAATTTTCCTCTCAGTTGGTGTTCTGTATTGTTTTCTGTACAGTCCCTCTTAATATGCTATTCAGTTGCCATAGTAGACTGAGTTCATCTAACCTAATCCATGGCCACCAATCAATCTCATGTAGTATAAAGCATAGCAGATGTGCTGGGTAGATTTGTTATGCCAACATGGCCACAGAAGATTGGTGGGTCTGTTGTGACAGCACGGTCAATGAACACATGGGATGAATTGAAGGGAAGAGATAGGAAGGGCTCGGCGAGTCCTGCCCTCTCTCTTGCTTCTGGATCTTCGGACCAGAGAGCTGCCTTGTTCATCCTGTGCCTCAACCTCCAAGCAACACTACCTGTGGGACACCTAATCATGCACTGTGTTGCTGTGAGTTGAGGTTCCTCCAAGCTCTACTTCATCACACTCCTGGGATATACATCTCTTGAGCTGGGGACTGTTGGACTCTGTCATCTGGCTGACTGTTGGTGACCTGCTCTGCTGTTTGCTGCCTGTGACCAGATAGCCTGGATTTCTCTACAGAGGACTACTAAGCGGCCCTCAAGACTTGAAGGACTGCCAGTCTTCTAGTTGCCTCACACAAGTGAGTTGTACCGAGCAATCTGTACTGCTTTATAGATAGTTAACTGTTTCTTTCTTGTCTTATATACATTTCTCTCTATATAAATATATAAAAAGAATTACTGGTGTCCTGATTTTTATTTCTCTAAGAGAACCCTGCCTGACACAAGTGGTACCAGGAGTGCTTCTAGAGAAATAAAATCATAAACATTGGTCTCTTTGATTGGTTCTCCAATCTGATTAGTCTTAGGAACACTGGTTATGGTAATTCTAGATCTAAAGCCATGGGTAATTTTGCCAATCCTACTAGTCCATGGTGTGAAATAGCAAAGCTAATAACTAAAGTAGGAGCACCAATAGATGGGGTGCTTGTTACAGGAGAGGCTCTGGGAGAACATATGCCTGATATATTCCAGCAGTTTTGTCAAGATGCCAAGTATAAGGAAGCTGGCTGGCTGTTCCTCCTTACAATGGACTATGTGATTAAGAAGAGGGATTGCCTCAGGGTCTCAGAAACATGCCTTAAGTGCTGACTCACAGACTGGAAGACATCGGCCTGTGCTACAAAGGAGAGCCTTCTTGCCTGTAGTAAAAGAGCCGATATTGCTGAGAACCAGGTCCAAAGTCTCATTATGTGAGTTGCTGAATTACAACATCAGCTGAATGGTAAATCTAGAGCAGTGTCGGAAGCCAAAGTGAGTGTATTGATAGGAAGAAATTGGGTTCCTGAAACATGGGATGGGAATATATGGGCTGATGATGCAGAAGAGGAGGATATTATGCCACCATTAGAAACAAGTGAACCAGCCCAGTCAATAGATCTGCCCCTTCCAGCTGAAGACAGTAGTCTACTATCAACAAAGTCTACTATCAACACCTGAGCAGATCAACCAACCTAATCAAGGTGAAACGCCAGGTGGGGCTGCATCTCTACCATGGCCTGAAGGAAATGACTTACAAGATAGTGCTGTGAACACCCAGGAAACACCCTCATCATTGATAGTTTCTGCTAGACCTATAACTAAAATTAAGACAAAGAAAACTCCTAAGGGTGAGGCCGAGGTGATTACTCAAGAAGAAGTATGCTATACTCACAAAGAACTGCTCGAGCTTCCAAATATGTACAAGCAAAAGCCTGGGGAGTAACCCTGGGAATGGTTACTGAGGGTGTGCGATACTGGTGCAAGAAATGTAATATTAGATCAGTCTGAGTTTCTGGATATGGGACCCCTAAGCACAGACTCTTCTTTCAATGTCTCAGTGAGAGAGGCTAAGAGAGGAACCAACTCCTTATTTGACTGGTTCACTGAGGCATGGGCTGCCAGATGGCCTAGATTAGACCAACTTGAGGTGCCAGACCTACCTT